>JAHKBH010001747.1:0-25000 GCA_019049505.1 Pachyrhynchus sulphureomaculatus
AAACTAAAAGACGACTGCTTTTTGACAGCTTCGAAGTTGTCGAGTTTTGTCGTCTTAGGCTAATAGGTTTCAGAAAAAAATTATTCAGTTTAAAAATTCATTTCGATTTTGAACCGAGTTATTCGACTCGATCAAGTTTAGTTCAATAATCGGTCTGGAGATCCTATCAATTTTGCTCGTTGAAATAAAAACGAGTTGATGGATTTCCGATTAATAGGTAAAGCCATCGACAAAATAAAAAAATCACTCTTGAATAAGTAACTGAAATAAAAAAACCATCAGTGATTACTGAATGATGCATTTTTCCGCTGTTTTATGTTTCCCTATAAAAACTAACATAACAGCAAAAATAATACTTAAATTAATGGCACCTGACTCATCTGCATAGTAAAAGTAAAACAAAAGTCATTAAATTTTAATATAATGCATTTTGTACGTAAAAATATGAATATTACTTAGTTATTTTATTATAATAAAATGTTAAATACATAGCGTGGTTGTTATAATTAGATTTTTTTTTATCAATAAATAATATTGGTTTAAGTGTAAATATTTTTATTCAAGTTTGATTTTAAATTGCTAAAATAGATCAAAGTTATTTTGGGTTTTACCTTAAGTTTTAGATATTTTTCATCTACCTATAGTGAAAATTTTCTTGAATTTGTGTGCGTCAAGAAGAAATATAGTCTGTTTGTCTGTTTTGCGTAGCATTTAAAAATTACCCATAAGCTTCAATTTTACCGGGAAATTACCTAGAAACCATGAATTATCGGTAATATGGAGTAGAAGCTTTCACTGTTTCGGTTAGATGAAAAATTGTGGCTGTTGCGATTAGACCATGTCAAACTGGAGTAATTTTCCGGTATTTTGTCTATGATGGCACTCGACATCTTTAGAGAATTCTACTCTTCGAGATGATAAACCGGCCGTTACTTGATGGAAATTCATATTCAATGAGAATAAAACACTAAATTTGTGGTATTATTATAGATTTGTATACTTGACACGTTTCGCTAAAAGATTAGCTGTGTCAAAAGTATGGGTATGGAATAAAATAAACATTTTTCCATGGTTTTATAAGTAAATATTTACAGGTCGGTTGTAACTGAAGAATAACAACAAAACTTAATAATTATACAAATTATCGATTTATTAGATAAATTCAACAATGGAGAATTTCCGAGGTCCAGTTGGTCATTTAACAGTCTGTTTGTATTCTTTTTTATTGATCTTGACGGTCTCAAATAAATTTAATTTATGCGATTTGTTCTAAACGTAGAAAATATGGAAATTATTGTCAAAGACATGATTCTCTTCTATTAAATGTTTGGCATATGAAGAATCAATTTTACTTTTTAAAAAACTTTTATTATGTTTTGAAATTATTTTTTCGAATGTTCTCCCTGTGTGTCCTATGTAGAGTTTATTACAAGAATTGCAATTAAGTTGGTAAGTCTAGTTTTTGTCAACTTGATTGTGGTTCTTCTAATAAATTCTACATAGGACAAACTGGATCTCGGAAATTCCCCACTGTTGAATTTATTTAATGAATAGGTAATTTGTATAGTTATTAAGTTTTGTTGTTATTCTTTAGTTACAACCTACCTGAAAATATTTACTTATAAAATCATCGAAAAATGTTTATTTCATTCCATACCCATACTTTTGATAAAGCTAATGTTTTAGCGAAACACGTGTCAAGTTTAAAAATTAATAAATTTTACTAAAAATTTAGTGTCTTATTCTCATTGAACCGGTAATTTTCCCAATTTTTCTTAGACTGTTTTCTTTGTTTCAATTGAGGCTTAATCCGATTATCCGTTGAAGGTGTTTGCATGTATCGATTTTATCCACTTTTTGTTCACGTATTTACCTAAAAGCTTTTCTTTGACTCGATCTAGCTGAGAGAGTGTTAATTATCTTGGATTTTTTAACAAGAAGAAAACAAAAAATGCAATTCAGGAACACTATTAAATTGTAAAATTCCTTGATTTTAATTAAATTTGAAGTTCTGGGTAATTTTACCGGTAATTTACCGCAGTTTTGCCGGTAAGTGGAGTAGCCAAGGGGAAGGCAGCAGGCAAATTCTCCTCGCCCCTACAAGTATAGAAAATAATATCCGTTAAAAATAGGGCTTTTTTATTGAGGTTTCTATTTTGTGAAAAATATTCACCCTCCGCCTCCCAGTCATCGATTTTTAAATTAGCTCTAAGTTAATGTTATGTTTGACTGTATCAGAGGTTTTTTTTTTTGTGAAAAATCTTCACCCTTTGGTCATTAATCATATTGTGTTGAGATGGGTCTAAACGTTTTCAGAGCAAGACAATCTTTTATTTTCAATTAAGAAATCTTGTCCCCGGTTATCGTTTGACGCTTCCCTCCACCTTAAAAAGCGCCCTTGGTATCCATACCCCCCACCCCTTGAACCTGACTACACCAACAATACCACTGAAATTACTGCCTTAAAAACCATAGTTTTGACCCTGAAAATTGACGATCATTAACTTGTTATTCACAAATATGTCTGAATTTTGTCCTATTCGTCTAATTATATTCAGTAGCTGTCAATCCGTAAATCGATTGCTGGCAGCCACATAGACGTTTTGAAGTAATTTAAAACGACAAAATGACAATCACTAATTAATTGACAAAGTTAATGTAAAGTACTATTTGATATAATTGTTTCTGAAATGGAAAACTACAGTCATGCAGATATCCACTTTTATAATATTTCGCCGGAATTCTGGTACTGGGAAAAACTTTGAAAGTTGGCCATTCTGGATTAAAAAAAAAATACATGGTAAATTTGCAGTCATATTTAATTTCGTTTGGGGAACAAATAGATCGTTAGATAAACCACCAGGCACATGGAAGTCGTCGAAATCTGTATTTTTTTAGGGGCCCTGCAAGAGTAAGAAGTAATGTAGGCAATGTTTAAGCTTCGCAAAAAAAAAATTCAGTGTAGGCTGGCATATTTAATATTTTCTATCAATAACACTAAAATAATTTAGAACTTTTTTTTTAAATTTTGCCCGTAATTAAGGAGGTGCGAAAGAAATTTTGCACGTTGCACTGAAATCTGTGAGTTTATACCTTCGCGAAAATAAATTGCCTGGTATATTTATACAACAAAGTCCTTCAAAAGTTTTAACACATTTTTTTTAATATGGAAAATTTTATTATATAAATTATTTTTATTATATAATTACATAATATGTTTTGTGTTCCTTACTTAAAACTCGTAGTGGAAGATAAACCCGTAGAAGAAGGCCTTAGAAGATTAATTAATAAAGCAACAGTTATCTCAAGCTGCTTAAAAGATGTTATATGGATCAATCAATACATGCGAAGAAACAGCAAGGCTAAAATATACAAGACTTGTATCAGACCTATAATGACTTACGGTAGAGAATCACAAGAAGACACCAATAAAACAAAAAGTATGCTACGTATCGCCAAAATGAAAACTCTAAGCTGGTAAAATAAGAAGGGATAGGATCCGGAAACAATGTCGTATGTATGACGTGGTAAGATAGGGTAGACAAAAAAGAAGACAGTGGCATAAACACGTAAAAAGAATGGAGGAGCACACAGAAAAACGCAAAACTCATGAAACCTAGTTAATTTCTATTTGTCTATCCATTTGCCTGTGAGTCTTTATCTCAGAACCTTTTTAACGTAGTCAACTGATACGTAGTTTAGTAACGGGTACTGACGGATTAGATACAGAAGTATAGCCTGTCCCAAAATATTAGATCCTGATTTTTGCCGTTTTAAGTTGGCATTATAAAAATTCTGACTTTTTGTTTACGATAGGTTGCAGAGATAGACTTAAGAATTTTATTCATTAATGCAAATAAATAAAATTATAAGTGTTTTTGGAGATGTTTATTTATAGATGCATGTAAAAACAAATGGATAAGAAGTACAAATATACAGTTTGAATGAATGGGGTTTACAGGAGGAGACATATTGTATAAATAAAAATATATTTTAACTTAAGCCTAATTCGGTTTCACTATCACTGTCATCAGCTGAGGTAATTATCAGTGGTTTTATATTTACATAAATATATGAATTTTCAACTTTAACAACGTGCTGAATGGAATTCTTCCAGCTTTCACAAGGTATATCATTTATAACTTCTTTTACTAATTCAGCCACTGACACGCTTAAAATAGGAGAAACATTTTGTGCCCTTATTCTTGATTTCACTTGATGCCAGATATGTTCAGTTGGATTAAACACACAATAATACGGAGGAAGCCGCAAAACAGTGTGTCCCATTTTCTCAGCCCTACTGTCACAAACATATTTCTTTTTCAATTTATACTCTTTCAAAACTTCCAAAAGATCACTTTTTATAAATAAAGTCAAAATAAATGTCATTTTTCTAACATATATTCCTGTATTTCCGATTTGGTGTTGGCTGCATTAGGAACCTTATTTAGTAGGCGACTATGGTAACTTGCATTGTCCATAACTATAACACTTTGTTCGGTAACCTTTGGCAAAAGGGAATTTTGAAACCAATTTTCAAAAAGTTCTGCGGTCGTGTCTTCGCGATAGTCCAAACTAGAATCTTTTATGTTATTTGCAGATAATAGTAGACAATTTGAAACCCAGCCCTTTTCAGATCCAGCATGCAAAATGGTTATACGTTTACCTTTATTTGAAGGTGCGTTAGTTTTGACATTTTATACTGCTGTCAACCCTCTCTTTTTTCACAGTGTCATGGGTTTACAGCGATTCAAGAACAACGTGAATCGCTTTTTCCGCACTCGTGCCGCTCCTGGAGCGCTTTAGGGACTTCCCTGCAGCACGTGTGCTAGACCAAAAAAAAAAAAAAAAAAAAAAAAATCGAACCATGTTTCGTCAGGATAAATTATTGGTCAATTCTCTGATCGATACTTTTTAATTTCTTGTAAATAAGTATATCACAAGATTTGTAATCTTTGTGACACCATCACTGCTTGTCTTTTGTTGATTTTTCGTAACGGGAATCTCATTCTTAAGAGAATATTGAATATGAATATTGGTCCCGTCCTGCACCGGTCTTAATTTTATTTTCTCTAGTGTCGGCACCAACTGCTCTTCATACATAGAATATAGTTTTCTCCTGATGACATATTTTTCACAATCGTCTACATAATGCATTTGAAAATCTTTCCGTTTTTTCCTGTTCCTGAATGATGGTTTTCCTACAATACCCTTAATCGTAGAAATTGGGGTTTTTGTTAGCTCACTGGTTTCTTGGAAAGCACTTTGTTTATTCAAATTTCTTTTGACCAAACTGTCATAAACATTTTTCACTATTTGTTTAACGTCAAGTGATAAATGTTTTCTTTTGTGATAGCCACTATTGCAATTTTCCCATGGACGCCACATAATTAAAATAGAACCGTTACGTTGTAAGTTGTAAGTAAAACTAAAAATAAAAATAATAAAGAATATCTTTCGAATCTTAATGGGGACCTGTGGTCATTAGGCCTATATTATCAAATATTTAAAGGGTCCAAACCGGGTTGCCAGGTAGTAAATATATAGGTGAAAATAGATCCAATATGATTGCAGGTGCAAGTGTAGACGGTATACAAAGCAGGCAAAATAAAAATACGTTTATCGTAGTACCTGGAAACTATGCACAAAACCCTAATAGGGTTGTTTCTTCCCCCATTGAAAAAGCAAAAAGGCAGGATCTTATATCTTGGGATTTACTTTACGAAGTAAACATTGGTTATATATTTGTTTAACAAATTGTGCGGCATTTTAAATAAAAGCTAATAAAATGAGGAATCCAAAGATATAAAATTCATTCTAAGTCTAAGTCATTTTTGTTGCGCACCTGAATCTCTTTAAAAAAAAAGAAATACTTAGGATGCTTGCAAATCAATGTCGACACCACATTACAAAAACATCAGTGGAGTAGTGTAGTGCATTTTTAATTTACAATTTCTAAATTATGCTGATCAAATCGATTGCCAGGTCCATTGGTTAACGAATACAGGATTGAGGTATTGGAGCTAACCCATGTTAAAGTTTCCGAGTATGCTTAACTTTAATAAAAAAAGAAAGTTTTATTTTTCTGACAAGGAAAAATCAAAAAGATTTGACCTGAAATAGGCGAAAACTTCATTTGTGCGAAAGGAAAAAAGTATCATACATTTCGTTTTAGTCGGAAGTAGGGAAGTGCTTCTCTTGGGAGCAGTTTTTCTAAATGTGGGGCAACCCGCCTGATATGACGAGCCCTAAAAACGTCGGTGTTTTTATGGACAAACAAATATATAAACTGTATTTTCGAATTAGAAGCTTTATTGCTAAGAAATAACTTTTATTAGACAGTTAGATCTAAAGAAATGCACGCATCATCTTGTATTTCATCGATTCATCGTTTAAATAAATTTTAAAAGTACATTTTCTTAGTTTTGTTTATAAATACATTCATTAAGTATTTTTCTTATAAATTATGTTCAGAATTAAATAACTATTTCATGAAAGTTTCAAAACCTAAATATATTACCTCAACTGGAAAAAAAAAATAGGAATTCTTCTATTGAGGTGTGACAAAAATTAATGACAATACAAACTGGATGTTTTTTGACAGAAATACATTTTGTGTTTAATAGTTGAACAAAAATTCAAAGTAGAGAAACAAGTTTCCTGTCATTCTTTGCATACATCAGGAACTGATATACCTAGAGAAGGCGGTCTCACACTGGCGTTTCTAAATACTTAGTGTAATATTCACTAATAAAGCAAGTCTTATTGAAGGTTCACGAAAAGTATATCGGCAATGGATCACCAGCCGTAATGAGTGTATTTTCATAACTTGGTCTCGTGTTGGTTCCTTGTAGCTACCAACATGAGACACTTAGACAAAACATTCGCTTTTTTCACCTCCTAATTTGATCTTTGGCACACTGTCTTTTTTAAATTATTTTTAAAAGTTTCTGATTTGTTTAGTGTAAGAGTATGTATGATAAGTCAATCCGAAGTTAAATTTACGTTTAAAAAATGATACTACGTTGATTCAAAATCTAGGCAAGAAGGAAAGGCAGATAAATATTAACTAACTTTAATGTACAAACGAACGAATGTGATTTGTTTAGCTGAGCTTGGACAGACGTGATCACTGCAATGATGTTATTTATAGAAAAATAATGGCAAAATAACTCGTTCAGACTGAATAGAAAACAGTAAATCCCAGATCGGGAGCTAGCCAAGGTTGGATTCCAACTGTCTACATTAATACCGTCCCTATAAATACATTTTCCATTTTTTAAATTTATTGTCTTACAGTTAAAAATCTTTAAAAAAAACTAGAGACTGCCGTATAAAGAAGAAAGGGGTTCTATACATACATATATATATATATATATATATATATATATATATATATATATATATATATATATATATATATATATGTATGTATGTATGTATGTATGTATGTATGTATGTATGTATGTATATATATATATATATATATATATATATATATATATATATATATATCGAAAATGGACAAAGTCCATATTTTAGCAATCTACCCACTGTTATTTGTCAATTCATCTCGAGACTCGTTCCACCGTATCACGACTCATCTGTTGACCTAGGATCGACAAACAATAGAACAGAACTTCGAGTACGTATTTCCGTAATGACATAACATCGTGGCAAATTACAGTAAATTGTAGCTGAAATTGAAACTCATACCTGCCCTCAATCGGAGGCCGTCTATGGTCACAAACAGACAAAGGAACGGTCAGCAAATTGCCCACGTGCACCGCAGGCAGCGTGATTCGACGAAGGTTCCACCACATACATATGTGGTTCAATGTAAAACCACTGAAAATTGACACAGTTCATATTTCACATCTCACATCACAAATAATGCTTAAAGAAAAAAGAAATAAAATCAAAATTAAAAGAGGACTTAGACAAGGGGACTCAATATCTCCAAAGCTGTTCACGTTGACTCTAGAAGATATGTTCAAATCGCTAAAGTGGGAAAATAAAGGAATACTAATAGACTGAACGATTAAATCACTAAGGTTCGCAGATGATGTCACTCTGGTCGCTAACACAAAGGAAGAATTACAAGAAATGCTGATAGAATAGAGAAATACGTCTAAAAATAAACTTCACCATAACCAAATATTTGAACAACGAAACTGAAGGTAACAGCCAGAAACTGTTAATAGAAGGTGAAAGAATAGGAAAGGTCCAAACATTCATATATTTAGGACAAAATATCGAAATATCAAAAAATAATTTAAAGGCAGACTTGGTCTGGTTACAATCCAGGTTTAAATTGGACATACCAACTACAATAAAAGCCATAGGGTTCGATCAATATGTGCTACCGGTATTAACATATGGCACTGACACGTAGGCTTTAAATAAAAGTATAATATATAAACTTTAGGTAACCCAAAGAGCAATGGAGAATTAGATGAATGAATTAGACTCCAAAATTGTATTCCTAACATCGAGATTTGAAGAAGATCAAAAATGACAAATGTAATACAACGAAAATGTATATTAACGTGGAATTGGGTTAAGCATATCACAAGGATGAATGATGCCAGATGGACACGCCGTATGGTTGAATGGAGGCCTAGAGAACATAAAATATGCAGAGGTAGATCACAGACAAGGTGGACGAACAACATAAAAAGATTTGCAGGACACGATTGAATGCAAGAGGCAAACAACAGAGCTCAGTGGAGACAACTTGGGGAGCCTTACATCCGACTATGAATAAAATAAGCTAATAATGAGGATGATATATATATATATATATATATATATATATATATATATATATATATATTATATATATATATATATATATATATATATATATATATATATATATATATATATATATATATATATATATATATATATACGTATATACAGATATACATTTATTGTATACTATGGTATAGGTTGTATCATAGGATAGATTAAATATAGAAAATAAATTATGTTTTAAGGTATGTGTAGATTTTCGGCCATTCGCAATTACGTCATAGAGGTCAGCTTGCTAATCAGAGAAGAAAATACAGGCCAGTTCACTTACTTATATAGTATAGTGAAAGTGGTGCGAAAGTGTTTTTCTGCACTAATAGTTCGTATTTTACGACATGACTAAAAATGAAACCCATACTATGACGTATTTTTAAGTAAATAGTAGCAAAAGCATACAAGATTCCCCGATGAAAGGTATTCTAACAAAATCAAAAATTATGATCATACCTAGAGTTTTTAAATAAACCGAAAAAATGAAATACTACATACACCTGTGTTCGTTGTCTTAAAATAGAAATTTTTGTTTATAATAAAATGGAACAGTTAAGGTAAAGAAAAATAAAACTAAGCTGAGAAGGAACTAAAAATAAACTTTGTGTGTTTCAGACCAAAAGAAATTATGCTGTAGTTAATGTTGCGGAAATTTCTTTCTATTCACCTTTAATTTTCCACATAGGCGTATTCTGTCTTTAAAAATATCGGTCCATTGTTTGATATTGAAATATAACATGAGATTCTTGTTTTTTTTTTTTTGTATTCTCGATAAGCAACTAAATACAGATTTGCAAAAATTAGCATTTTATTTTTAACAACACAGAAGTAGAGCAGAAAAAAATTTTAGAAAGCTTGTAGCATGAACCAAAAATTTATGTAAAAAAAAAAATTGTAAATGACGGCAGGGTCGGCTCTAGGTGGTAGGCAAGGTAGGCAACTGCTTACAGCGGCAAAATTTAGGGACGGCAAAACCGCCTGAACTACTAGATCGCAAAAAAAATAAACATAACTAATAAACACAACCCACAAAAATATATTTCGATTACTTGAATCTGGAAAATAAATGAGTAGTAAACTCAAATACAACAGAAATAGACAGGCTTCTGCCAGTAGCCTGTCTATTCCTGTCTATAGAAATACCCAGAAGTTCTGGATATTTCTATACGTAAGTTGTCAGATATGTCATTTTCCTGGTTAACATAGTTTTCTTTAAGCTTGGGTGCGGCGGCATTTTTTGAGTTTGCCTACGGAGACAAAAAAGCTAGGGCCGGTCCTGATGAAGATATCCGAAAGAAATCCATGGCTTATCACTTGCGGTTTGCTGGAAATTTTCTGCCATCTTGATGTTTCTTTACTTATGTCAAGCTGGCCTTCAAGGTCTAAATAATTATATATTATATATATAATAAATTTGGTTCAAGCGGTACTCTATAATGCAGGGGAAGTTTTGAGTTATTCATGAAAACAGTTTTAGAAATATGGAAAGTAAAATCGCACAGTATGCAAATTAATGATTTTGCCTTCCCTTGCTAAAGGAAAGTAGTGTATTGGTTTTTGGCATTTCTTCACGTTTCAAGGTCTCTTGATGACCAAAAATATTATTTTCAATTTCCATTCCTGTGTCTGTCTGCTGGTCTGTTCATCTGGCGGTATGATAACTTTTGTACGGAATGCAACAGGACAGGAAGAGAAAGGGGTCTTCTTCTTCTTGTGCCGACCCATTATCGGATATTGGCGTTCATCCTGGCTATTAGTACTTTGTTTACAGCTGTCCGGAATAGTCCCGTTGTTGTTGTTGAGGACCATGTTCGCAGGTTTTTCAGCCACGAAACACGTCTCCTGTCTGGTCCTCTTCTTCCGTCCACCTTGCTCTGCAGTATCAGTTGGAGTAGACCATATTGTTTCTCGTTTCTCATGATGTGGCCCAGATATTCGAGTTTTCTTTTTTTAATTGTATTAACAATTTCCAGGTCTTTGTTCAAGAGTTCTAGCACTCTCTTGTTGGTAGTGTGTTCTGTCCTAGATATTCTTAGCATGCGCCTGTAGCGCCTCATCTCGAATGCTTCCAACCTTTTACTTGATGCCGTAGTTACAGTCCACGACTTCGCCCTATACAGAAGCACCGGAAAGACGTAGCATTTGAGAAGTCTTATTTTGATTTTTAAACTGAGATCATGACTTCTAAACGCTTTAGCCATTTTTGTATACACTGCTCTCGCTTTTTCTTTCTGCATCGAATCTTCAGTGATGGGTCCCATTCTTCATTTATTGTCGTACCCAAGAAGCAAAAGGTATTGACTCTATCAATTTCAACATAATTAAAGAAAGGAGTTGCCTCGTATACTATATATTGTGGTACGTGGCCTCTTCAGGTTGTTTGGAATTGAGGAATATTATTTTTTCATTATTTGCATTCTACTTTTGCGGGGGACTTACTATTTAAATTCTTTCATTAATGTTTTGTGTAAAATTCGTTACAATATAAAATGGTATAATGAAGCTTTACGTGAGCATCCAAGAATAGTCTCAATAGTCTATAAAAAGTTTCCCACTATAAAATTTTGATGGGCAATAAACAAAATTGTTACACTTTTTTGATCTTATATTCGAAATCTTATTGGTTGAAATTAAGCTGTCTGCCGTTCTATGGATTGAGTTATATATACATGATAAAAAATACATCAAACAAAAAATATTTTATGATTTAGAGTTGTGTGTGACTACATTGGTTTACACAGTCGCGGGTACAATGTTTCAGAGGCACACCTACGTACTATGGGAACACTCGTCCATTAAAAATCGTAAATCAGGAAAAGTTACACTACTAGTACTCCGGCTCTTCATACAAGTATCCGCTGGCAGCAGGAAGCAGGAACTTAGTAAAGACCTGGAAGAAATTTTGTCTTGAGGTGGCAGTAACCAAGTAAAATTTAACGCTACAAAAACCCAGGCGGCAGTTTTTTCATGGCGCCAACATAGCAAAGAGAGCTTCTCAAAAGCTTTACACTCCACAACAACTATTAATTCTGTACAAAGCTCAAATTCGACCAACGATGCTCCTGCTGCTCCTGTCTTTGGGGCTCTGCTCTCAAACATACACTGCATTTGTTGGATTTTATTCAGAAAGATTAGAGACGCAGAACTGGAACATCAAAGAACGGTTGGCGAGGTGAGTTTATTCTACAAGTATTTTTATAAAAAGTGTTCGATAGGTGTAGCCCGCTTAATTGCTCCCAGAGCGGTGCATGCTAGGAAAACACGTCGCACTAATACGTCACATCCTTATGAGGGTCAGGGGGTGTTACACTCTACACTACACATTGTTCATAGCTAGCCACTACTTTCTCTTACCTTTCTGGCAAAATATGAATACCACGTTAAAAGAACGACTCATCTTTTGAGGCTATCCACGAATCGACCCATTTTTTGGTATCCTTATAAGAATGGAAGCGCTGTTCAGACAGCCGTGCGTCATCGATCGGAACAAGTGATAACCAAAAGGCGCAATGTCTTGCGAATCCGGCGCGTGAAGTAGGATATCCCATCCAAGTGCTTCTAGCGTTTCGTTGACGGGTTTTGCAACATGTGACCAAACAGCATTGAAAAATCACTTTGTCGTGTCATTTTTCCTTCAACGCTCGACTCAATTGCATCAATTGTTGTCGATAACGTTCTCCAGTAATAATTTCGTTGGGTTGGAGCAGCTCATAATTACATTACACTCAGCTGATCCCATCAGATACACAGGATAAGCTTGAAGCCATGAATATTTGGCTTTAGCGAATATGTTGATGGTTCACCGCGCTTCACCCATGATTTTTTGCGCTTTGGATTATTGTTACGTATCCATTTTTCATCACCAATTACGGTACGATACCAACAAACCTTTCCGATTGTACCGTTGAAGCAGTTGTTCACAGGTGAAAAATCGCCTTTCAATATCTCTCGGTTTAAACTCGTAAGGCACCCAATTTCTGTGCTTTTGAGTCATTCCCAGTACATGTAGGCACTTGGAAATGGTGGTGCGTTCAACTCCCCATGATTCTGCAGTTTTTTTCCATTTGGAACGGGTCTTCAATTTTTCATCTTTAAACTTTTTCGGCTGGCCTGGACGGTCTTTGTCTTCCGAGTCAGAATTACCGCTTTTAAAGCGTCGAAACCAGTACTTACATGTTTTTATCGATGGAATATAATCATCATAGGTTTCCGACAGCAATGATTTTCAGCAGCGCTTTTCTTCGGATTAAACAAAAAAATTAACGCTTCACGCAAATGGTGTTTTGGGGGGACGTAATTCGACATATTTAATGTCCAAAAAAAAAAATCTTGTTTATACTTCGGCAAAATAACATATAGTAAAAATTAAGTCTAATGGTGGTGCTTCACCTTGAATATAGCAACAATATGCCCCGATACGATGTAATAGAAGTCACGTCCTCTCTTAGAAATCCCTCACCGTGTACAATTTTCAGAGGTTTAAAACCAACGTGAATCGCTTTTTCCAGCATGTAAATATTGCAGTGGATTGCAATATTTACTTAAAAATATTTTTATTCGAAAATGATATGTTTTTAAACAATTCTAATTAATACATTACGGAAAAGAACGTGGTGTGAGAAGATTCTAGTATTAGAATTGTTTTTAAAACATTTCAGCGTTGAATTTATTGATCTGTTTACAATGAAAAAACCTCTGATGCATACTTATATATATGTATTTATAATTTTTGGTACTAAAAGAGCTGTTGACTCTGGTCAGTTTTATAAATAATTTAAATTGCTACGTGTTCATTATTGATGTTTATTGCAAATTCAGTATTATCCCGGAGAATTTGTTATCATTCGGTGTTGGTAATTTTCTCGCATTTTGAAATTACACAAATTAAAAAAAAAATTAACCATGAACCTACTTTAATGGACATGCTTTTCATCAGCTTTAATTTTAATATTGTTGTTGTTGTTTACGCTGGGTGGAGTTTAATAACTATTATTATAATTAAACCCCAACAGGAACATACTTCGTAAAATAAAATTAATTCAAAATTGCGGTCTCCGTTACAAACTTAGGCGTAAATAAATGCAGCAAAATCAAAATTACTCCCTCTTGTTTACTGTCTACCTTTTGAACCGTTTATGAAATGTTGTTATACAGTCTGTTAAGTAAGAACGTGACCTCTCGTATTCTTGAAAAAATGTGTTTTGAGAACATTTTTTGCTATCAGTGTACTCTTTGATGTGCTAACAACGGCGCATTTACCATAGTAAGTTATCCAATCGCCTCCTGCATCTTCGAGGCATGCTATCGATGAGATTCTGCAGTGATCTCCAAATTTTTCGAATCTCGCGAGACAACTAAGGCAAAGTCCTCTGAGCTTTCTCTTTATAAGGGACCAAACGTTGTCGTAAGGGTTGGCGTCCTGCGATTGTGAGGGCCACTCTAGTATCTTATCGTGGGCCCAAGCGAGCTGCTTCGCGGCGTGATTTTCGCCCAGCAAAGCAGGTTTCTTCAACGTGCTTCGGAATTTGACGTCATGAGCACGAAGATGTTGTCGACCGGTCTTAATTTTGCCGCTCCTTGTATTAATTTCGGATCCCATGAAAACAAAGACACAGTTCGTTTTTCGACTTTCAGAGTGACTTTGCCTACCGAGCCACGTTTTGGCAGGTCGTCGACATTTTTCGTCTCGTTAAAATGATTTACCCACTTCTTCGCAAACGATACCGACTTTTTAATATATTTAGCGACCGCGGAATGTGCCATTTAGGCCCCTTTGGGTGGGAACAAAGAAAGACTGCATCGAACCGACGCGAAAACAAGTGACTCATATTGGTTTTTACAGGATTTCTACCAAAAAGAATTATCGCGGACACGTTCTTACTTGACAGACTGTATATAAATTAAATTCATGGTTCTCCCCGTAAATGCTAGTCTATACCATCTCGTGGTTTTATTAGTTATCACTGAAACAAAGCAAATTAATTAAAGAATTTCTATAAATAAAATATAGCAATCCTTAAAACTGACCTCAGTTTATGACATGAGTGCCATAAGAATAGCCACTAGTCCGATGTTTTAGTAAAAAATCATTATTAACGCAGAACTATACTCATTTTATAACATCCTAATTATCGGAATCTAATGGTATCATGTTACAGCCAGACAGCATATGTATCGTAGGCAAATAAAACTTCGTTTATGGGCTCCTGGGCCAGTTTTAAACATTTCTGTTTTCTGTGTTCGTACTAATGAAATCATAGGGCAGTCAGAGACGCCGTGTAATTCATATATATATATATATATGTATATATATATATATATATATATATATATATATATATATATATATATATATATATTTTTCGATTTTTAACATGAGTGAAAAAATTCAGCAAAGAAGTTGCATTAAATTTTGTTTTAAAAATGGTTTTTCGGCTTCCCAAACGTTCGAAATGATAAAAAAGTCATTTGGTGATGATGCTCTATCCAGAGCAAGTGTTTTTGATTGGTATAAATTGTTTAAAGAAGGCAGAGAACGTGTGGAGAACGATAAACGTCCTGGTCGTCCTTCAACATCTACAGAGGGCACCACGTCAAGCAAATCAAGGATTTGGTGCTCAAAAATCGTCGAGTGACAATTAGAGATCTTGTTGACATCACCAACTTATCATTTGGATCAATTCAATCGCTTTTAAAAGATAACTTGGGCCTTAAACGCGTCTCCTCTCGTTTGGTATAAAAACACTCAATTTTTTCGATAAAGAGCGTCGTGTTAATGTCTGTGAAACCATGATTTTTGATGATTTTTGACTAGCAAAACGTGATCAAGCGCATCATTACGGGAGATGAGACATGGATTTACGCATACGATCCGGAAACTGCCGACCAATCAAGCGAATATCGTGCTAGAGGTAACCCCAGACCGAAGAAACCAACAAGGAGGTCTCAAGAGGCCGGAATTATGGGCCGATAACTCTTGGTTTTTTCATCACGATAATGCTCCGTCTCACAAAGCATTGCTTCTTTGCGACTTTTTCATCAAAAATTCAACTCAATCGCCCTATTCGCCTGATTTAGCTCCGTCGGACTTCTGGCTATTCCCTAAACTCAAAAAACCGCTTCGAGTTTTGAGTCGATTGAGGAGATTAAAACCGAATCGAAGAAGGCTTTAAATGCCATGCCAGAAATCCAATTCAACAACTGTTTCGAAGACTGGAAACAACGTTGGCGTAAATGCATTGTATCCAAGGGGAATTACTCTGAAGCGGACGAAATAAATTTGGAAAAATAAATAACCCTTTTGCATTTTATTTCAGAAGTCTTACTATTTTTTGATCGCAGAGTATATACAGTAATACCCCGCTTTACGCGAGGGATACGTTCCGAAAAAAAATCGCGTTAACTGAAATTCGCGTATATCGAGGTTTATGATTAAACATAGTCAAAATTTAATACAAAAAAATACAAATCATTTTAATCAATCACTTTAATTCTAAGAACACTTTATGCAATACATACTCTTATTTTTTACGGAAAAATACATCTATTGTCTTTTGGGTAACGTTTTGTTTACGTTCTTGTAAAATACGTTCATAACACCCAACACTGTTTTTAATTGTTTGACACACGGTCAAGACACGGTCATCATTATTGTCTATACTCTGCAATATGTCCAAACCTGAATAAATTTTTGAAAGTGCATTTTGTATTTCCCCTGAAGATAAAACTTTCTCTTCTACTTGTTCTTCCTCATCGTAGATAGGATTATTCTGTAACTCGATCAGATCTTCATTGCTAATAGGATCGTCGTGCGTTGCTACAAGTTCTACGAGATCTTCTACCGTGACATCTTCAAGTTCAGACCCCTCAATCATTGCAGCAATGTCTTCAAGCACTTGTCTCTGCATCTGGACAATTCTTCTAGGTGCTTCCACTACATCTGGCCAAAGATTACGCCACACCCCATTCATACAACTCATTTTAACTTCCTTCCAAGCCTCTTCTATGTTGTGAATAGACTTCATAATGTTGTATGACTTCCACCACTCTCGCATAGACTGTCTTCCTTCCCCGTCAGTTTCATGAATTAGTTGGCTAAAAGTGCGGCGATGGTAATAAGCTTTGAAGTTTGCTATTGCTCCCTGGTCCATAGGTTGTAATATTGACGTAGTGTTTGGTGGAAGGAACTTTACGTACACTTTTAAGTCTCTGGGCGTATCAAGTGAGGTTGGATGTCCTGGGGCATTGTCTAAGAGTAATATAACTTTAGGTTCAAGCCCATTTCTGTCACAGTATGATTTGACTGATGGGCAAAAACTATTAGAATACCATTCTTGAAAAATTTCCCGTGTAACCCACGCCTTTCTGTTTGATCGCCACACAACTGGTAGACTTGTCTTGTCTGTGCCTCGCATTGCACGGGGTGTTTCTGAATGGTACACTAGTAAAGGTTTCAGTTTGAAATCACCAGTGGCATTACCACCCAGCAGAAGTGTTAGTCGATCTTTCGCAGCTTTGAAACCACTGGCTTGACGTTCTTCCTTAGAAATGAATGTTCGAGATGGCATTTTTTTCCAGTAAAGTGCGGTCTCATCAACATTGAAGATGAGACAAGCAGGAATTTTCTCTCGTCTAACGAAGTCTTGAAACTTGTCTGGAAACTCAGCTGCAGCTTGAATGTCCGCGCTGGCCACCTCGCCTGTTATGTGGATATTGTGAAGATTAGAACGCTGCTTGAACGATGGAACCAGCCTCTGCTGGCAGCAAAAGTCGGAGTGGCACTCCCTTCTCCTTCTTTTGTTTTCAGCATCTCATACAAAGATTTTGCTTTTGTGCATATGAGATCTTGAGTTAGTGGTGTGTTCTTCTTATTCAAATCTTCGATCCAGACTGACAGTAATTTCTCCATTCTTTCTAAGATAGATGATCTCGAACGAGAAAGTTTTGTTGCACTTATAGGTGTTGAACCTTCGCTGGAGATTTTAATTTTTTCCCGATTTTTATAAATCGTTCTCACAGTCGATTCTGAGAGTCCAAAATCTCTCCCAACAATTGTTGCTTTGCCTCATTTTCCATTCTTCTTAACACTTTCATCTTCAATTCCAAAGTGACGCTTTTACGCTCTTTTTTCTTTACAGGCGGCATTTTTAACGTAGGGTTAAATTATGTATGTATGTATCTCCAATAAATATTAAAAACAAAACTGCCAGCCGACCGAACTAACATTACGGAACAAATGAACACACGAAACGAACGAGGAAATCCCCATAGAACAAAGTCGAAGGACAGGGAATTCCCAATTCTTCAAAGAGAATATTCAGAGAAAGCGGGGATCCCCCCGCGACCATAGAGAAGTTAATGACTACATGAGCGCGAAATTTGAAATTCGCGTTATAGTGAAACCGCGCGTAACGGGGTCGCGCTAAGCGGGGTATTACTGTATATACATTTTGATAAAATATTATTTGAACAAATTTAAAATTACAATAGTTATAAACAGTTGAATATCATAGGATTTCTAGTGTACAGTTACACATAAAATTTAATATTCTTGTCGATAAAAATATTAATTTTTTTTATGAACAATTAAACCTCGAAATTGTTATTTGAATTGGTTAATTTATTGCTTTCATTGGTTTTGCCAAATTTTTTTAAATTTGAATTTATATTAAACTAATCAGAAATTATTCTAGTTTAAGTAGGTGAAGTTTGAAAATGGGACATACATAATTACAAAAAATATTAAACAATAAATGCGTGTCTCAACCTCGTGGCGCTTGAGCAGTAATTCGTATCAGTAGTTGTTGGTGATGTCTGAGACCCTTTTTTTATGTACTTTTTTATTAAATTAGTCTTACAGACTTTTCACTAATCCATTTATAATTATTTTCAATCAATCGAGAATTAATTTTCATTAATTAATATTTTTTAAGCAATCATGTACGAGAAAATATAGACAAAAAGACTAGTGGCTGAATTGACATGGAATGCCCCATATATATATATATATATATATATATATATATATATATATATATATATATATATATATATATATATATATATATATATATATATATATATATATATATATATATATATATAAATATATACATATATATATATATATATATATATATATATATATATATATATATATATATATATACATACATATAAATATAAATATATACATATATATATATATATATATATATATATATATATATATATATATATATATATATATATATAGCATTAAAAATGAGCGAGAGAAATTATGAAATTCCATTTCAACGAAAATTCATAACTGATTTGTGGAAAGATAGAAAATCGTACAGAAATATAGGAAAAATTGTTAAAAAGTCGCATGTTACTTTTCATCATATTATAAACCAGTATAAATCAACGGGTTCCTATAAAATTCGACCACACTGCGGTAGTTCAAGAAATCAATTGTAGTATGTATATATATATATATATATATATATATATATATATATATATATATATATATATATATATATATATATATATATATATATTTCGATGGAATCTCATCCATCTTTTTCAAAGCCGTACGGCTACCAAATGGATTTTGACAAAACCAGAACCCTCCACAAAGGTAATCAAAGAAGCCAAAAAAGGGGAAATATATATTATGCTAAGTCTGGGGTAGCTGAAGGCATCTCACTTCCTCCCTATTACCAATCTGAAGTAGGTTGGAGTAAATTACGTTTAAATGTTGAACATCTGATCTTTTGTTCATGCATTTTTTTTGGTTATTGATGTAAACCATTTCAAGAAAATTTCTTTTAAAGTAGTTTTTTTCAAAATCTATTATTTTTACGTTTTCAAAATTAGGCAAGTGGCCGGTATTATTTGTGTGTTGAGACACGGCACAAGCATCTGGTTTCAGTCTAATATCACTTTTATGTGATGACAGTCTATCCTTTAAGCACCTGGAAGTCTGTCCTATATATTTTTTATCACAGTTATGGCAACTAATTTGATACACCAAGTTAGATTTGTTAATGTTGTTTGTTTTATCTTTTAAACGGGTAAAAAGTGTTGTCGTGGTTTTTAATGTTTTGTTGGCTACAATCAGGTCCTTGCCTTTAAATATATTTGCAAGTTTGTGGGTTAAGTCTCTTATATAAGGAAAAGATACATAATGCTTTCTTGGGTTAGAATTGGCTGTTCGGTTTTGATCAGTGTTATCAGCTATAACTGTTTCACTTGTAGAGAAAAGGAGTTTGTTTAAAAGATGTTTCGGGTAGGAGTTGTCTAAAAGTAAGTTATAGACCCTTCTTAAGTTGTGGACTCTTAATGTGGGGTGGCTTATAGAGGTCACTCGGTTTTTTAAACATAGAATTAAGTTTATTTTCATTCTTTCTGGGTGGTATGAGAAGTAATTAAGATACCTACCAGAACTACTCGGTTTAATGTACCATTCTGTTTCCATTGTGAACTGAATATATTTGTTATAATTGTTAAAGACTCTAAGTATTTCTTCTTCGCCATTAAGTAGTATTGCACATAGCAAATCATCAACATACTTTTTTAGAAATGGTAATTTATAAGATAATTTTGGAATACATTCTTGTGGTAAATCATCTAATACGTATTGTGCCAGAATGGGAGAAATTTTTGAGCCCATTGGAGTACCAAATGTTTGTTTATAGAACTGATTGTTGTAAGCGAAGCATGTATTATTAAAAATGAACCGAATTATTTCAAGAAAATTGGACTGACTTATGTCAGTATTATTTCCTATTCTTGTCCAGTTTTTTGTGATGCTCTCGAGTACCAACTCCAAAGAGAGATTCGTAAAAAGGGAAACAACGTCCAGACTTATAATTTGAAAATTGTTTGGTAATTTGAAATCGTTGATAAAGCTTAAAAAATTTGAAAGAATCCGTCACATAATATTCATTGTTATAGTCATAGGATGTAGCTAAAATTTGAGTTATAAAACCAGTTAGTTTTTTAATAATTTTTGTTTTTTAAAGCTTTTTTTAATGACCACCGTCCCCTTTTGTAGAGTGACTGAAGAAGGAATGAATATATCCGAAAGCTTTCACTAAGTAAAAAGAGTATTATTTTTTGTGAATACCCTAGAAAATACTTTATAATCTGGCTGCAACCCTGCGAAACTCACAATTTTTGTTTAAATACACTGCCGTGAAATTGATAACTCATATATATATATATATATATATATATATATATATATATATATATATATATATATATATATATATATATATAAATATAAATATAAATATAAATATAAATATATATATATATATATATATATATATATATATATATATATATATATATATATATATATATATATATATATATATATATACAGTCAGCTTTAAGACTACAGCTAATACAACAAATAAATACAACGTGCCCCAAGGCACAACAGAAACCAGTGAAAATGGAAATCGCATTAATTACAGAAAGGAGTAGTCTAATTTACTTAGTTAAAATCGCGGAAATATAACAATTAACTGTAAAATTTCATTAGAAAATTGTCGATTCTTGAACAAGCGACCATTACAAACCAGTTAAGACTAATTGAATTTCTTGGGACATTAGAAAGTAAAGTGAAAAATAAGACTTATTTGAAACAGTCAGTCTATCAAATGGGAAGCATTTTAAAAATATTTTTGTACTCTCTGAAGAACAGTTTTCAGCTCTATTGCTCAGGGCTATTGCCCTAAAATAATTTTGTAAAAACACGAACTTTGAAAAACTAACGCCAATCTTTTGCTATAATCCCATCAAGTAGTCTTTCACCCCTTCCCATCGGAGCTAGCCACATTTTTTACTTCCCTTTCTTGTGTCGTATTCGTGAGAAAATCACCCTTCAGATTTTAGCTTTCGAACATACTGTGCTTATTTTTATTATACTGTGTATGATTAGACCGTGTCAATTTTAAGTAACTTTCGAACATCTTCAGGGATCTGTACTTTTCGAGATTAAAACGGAATAAGCTTGAAGGAGCCAAAGTCACCTAATCGGTGTTCAACGCACCGTGACTCAGTGTCGTTTTTCACGTGTGATATAGACCTTACCCCGAGTCTCTATTAATGTTGCTATGGTGTATGTGAATTCCGATTGAATTTTGTTTATAGATATTGAAGCCATAAGAAAGAACTCTGATTTCACCTAGGTCGATGGTATGAGTGTTGATTTTTAGTTACAGCTGATTGTACATTTTTTATCTTTCATGTTCCTTATTTCTAGTTGATATTAATATTTCAGTTTCTCGTACATACACCATACCAAAAATAGGGAATTTTATAAACACGTTCATTTTGAAAACGATTTATCTTTTAGTTATTCCAAGCATTACTCAGTTTACTTACAAGTGTTGAAGATTGTGCGAATGTTGAATAGTCAAAAAAATTTAAAACATTTTTACTGTCTATATAATTCATCAACAGTTCTCCACTATTTTCGTTAGTGGTGAAAATTTTGCATGAAAGCGCCTTAACTTCAGCTACTATAAAATCAAAGTTTTGGGACAAATATGTTGACCATACATTTGTTTTCTGGCTACATACAACCTGAATGACAAAACTCAACCAACAACATTCAAACACAAATGTTACAATAGAAAGGAAATTACATGGTACCTACCGTTCCTTTTGTAGATGCACTGTACAAAGGAAAAGTAACGGGTCTTGGGACATTCGGTTTACAGAAAGCCAACTCATACCAATAAATATCTAAATGCTATCACACACCATCATTCTTCTCAGTTGTTATCAACTCAGTAATATTTAGATCTTTATCAATATGTGATGAAGACTCTTTCTCATTAGAAACGGATAAATTGACTAATGCTCCTACACAAGACAGTACTAGGTATCTACCAGAAAATTGTACAGTTTTACCTTGCATATATGATACTACAGACAAAATAGGCAAAAATTGAACAATGCTTGAGATCACCCAAAGATACAATTAGTCACCAAACTAAAATCTATAAAATTTCTTGTTCTTGTGTTACGATGTATCTAAGAGAAACTCTAACAGCAATATCCATTAGAATTAAGTAACATGATATATCAAAAAAACAAATTGTACACTCTATAGTCATACAATCAATGTAAAATAATTTTTATAGAAAAAACTTGAGATAATTAATTAAAATTTACAAGCACCCTAACAGTATTAATAAGGGCACGGGTTACGGTCTACATCACACAGGGAAAACGATCATTACACCGAGTCACTGCGCAGTATATCGAATATATCACCCTGTACAGGATTCGTGGAGTCGAGACTCTTAACAGTAATGTATGTAAGGGAATCTGATTAAAAATTGACCGCAAAAAAAAAAAAGGTTAACTTTACAATTTGTATTTTCAAGGGAGGTTCTACCTTAAAACATTACCAAGTTTTAGCACTTTTAACTGGCATCTGTTTCTTTTTTTACACAACAGTCAGAATTAACATCAGCAAAACCTACGTTTTTGGATTTTAAACAGTTAAAAAAAATTATCTTTGACATAAAAGTTACATACACTTGGTAAAGAAATAAGAACTTCACCACTGTCAGCCCAACCTTTACCTTTTTAACTCTTCGGTTACCGCTCTCAGACCAGTATTTATAAGATTTAAACATCCATAAAGGAAAACTTCTTTTGACCGTATTATTCCATTGTGACCCCAGCTTTAGTGATCGATGAAAATTGGCCGGTATGACGTCATTACTTTGTAAGTCAGATTATTGGTGTTTCCTATCTCTCTCGCCCTTTGTCCTAAACAGCAGTTACAGTCTGGCAAAAAAGAACATGTACCAGCATAAGTTAGAATTAGATCATTAACACTAAAATGATTTAAATGTGAGTTAAAGACTTTTTGTATGTGTCTTTTGCAGATAATTCGGTTGTTTACAAAAGTTATGTTGAGAGCCATGACAAATAATGGCAAAACTTATTTTGTGGCTTTAAAGGTTAGAAGACTAATATACAGCTTTAACATAGTTATAGTTGTATATTAGCTGTAAAAAATAATTTGCCTACCTTTTAATTACTACAAGACTAAATATTGAATTTTTTTCCCACTCTATAGTTATTTTAAGGTGCCATCTTCTAGCTTTCATGATCTGAAAAAGAAATGATTAGCATGGATTTATGAATTTTGCTTCAATATCCATTTTTATTGTAAGTAACAATTTCGTGCAAAACATAAATTTTCGTGAACTTGGTAAACAAGAAGATAACAGTATATTCGCGTCTGTTTTGGTTCTCGGGAGTGTGCTCCTGAGCTTCTATAGTAGGTCCGTTGAGTTTACATGGGTTCTCACTCAAAATTTTTTCCAGCTAATTGGCTTCAACTCTTTTTGGTTGACCAAGATGCTCGTCTTACTATAGGTTGAAATTTTTCCTTAAAACCAGTGGAAACCCGTTTTACACGTACTTTATGATACACTGTTCTCACTCAAAAACCGACCAAACCATTCCATTCACCTCAGTCGCACTCTTTTTTTTTCAGTTGAAATGTAAAAAGAATGTTGCTCCCCGCATGACATGAGGTCAATAGCTAAAGTTTAGTGTTCCGTACGGAACACTTATAAGATCACTTCGGTGTCTGTCTGTCCGTCTGTCACACCCGATTTTCTCCGAAACTATTTGACATAGAAAGTTCAAATTTCGCACTAATATCGGAATTGATGGCCTCATCAGAGCTGTGCAGTTTTGAAAGTTAACTTTTGACGTAAGGGATTAGTTTTGGGGGGTGAAATCGATGAAATTTTTACCAGGTCATCGAGTGGGCTTTCAAATGAAAGCTTGTAAAAAGTCGAGTGCTTGCGCACAATTCTCTTTATATTATTTTTAAAAAAGTGCGAAAAATTGCAGTCCCCCTTATCTCGAAAAGTATTTATCAAAAAATTTTAAAAAAACTCTGGAATAATCTCTAAAGGGTGTAGATTGAACAAAAATTTCGAAGGTCATCACTTTTCAGTAAAGATCGGAAAAAAACATTGTTGAAACCTCATTTGGGATGTTTTTGTGACCATTTTATGCCTCCGGAACAAAAATTTTTATTTTAAAAACAATCGACGTACGAAACACTAATTGCGCAAGTTCAACTTGCGCTGGACCTGTTATTCGGTTTATGTTCATAGTAGGACACTTATTGTACCTCGTTGTGAAGTTAAAA
>JAHKBH010001751.1:0-24262 GCA_019049505.1 Pachyrhynchus sulphureomaculatus
TCTAGTTTGTTGATCCTTCGAATAATAGGATTTGTCCAAGTCTGCAAAAATATCCATTAGTGTCTGCCTAATCACCTCTGCGTTTTGAATAAAATCTTTGATCCCGCCAGCCTGTTTCTTCAAATTGGGGAACAAATAGTAGTCCGAGGGAGCCAAGTCTGGAGGAATAGGGGGATGTGAACGATAGTTGGTATCCTAATTCCATTAAATTTTGCGACCACAACTGCGGAGGTGTGTGATGGTGCGTTGTCATGATGGATAAGGACTTTCTTTTGGGCCCAATGCGGGCGTTTTTCTTGCAGCATCGGTTTTTCAAACGGTACCAATCAATCGATGAATAATATTCACCTTGTAATAGTGTTTACGCTTTTCCAGCTTAGTCGAATCAGGAGGTATTAACCTTTTCTTTTGCGAATCCCAAAAACAGACAGTCGCCCATAACCTTTCCGGCCGAAGGAAATAACGAAGGCAGGAGAGAAAGGGAGGAAGAGGAAAGGAAAAAGGAAGGAAACGGTTCTTCCGGTCTTTCGCTTTTTTGGTGCAGATTCCCCCTTGGTTATAACCCATGTGTTTAGATTGTTGTTTTGTTGTCAGGAGAAAAAGTATAGTGTTTTAGTATGTATCCATGTTTCATCACAGCCACAGAGTGACGAAAAATCCGAAACGACGTTTTTTTTTTTTTTTTTTTTTTTTTAAAGTCTCCTCCAGATTCTTCTGGAACAGCTGCAAACCATTCCTTGCAACACTTCACACGATTCCGTTTTTTGGTTCAAAGCGTGAGCAATCGCGGCACCCATCTTGCGGATTTTAGCTTTATTCATGTCCAAATGTTTTATGCAAAATATTTATGTAACCGATTCAGTCGAGATGCCCACAGCACTAGCGATCTCACTCACCTTTAACAACAACTCCATGTCGTCATCCATCACCATGGATTTGATCATGATTTTCTGTGAAGTTTAAAGTCGTGACCTCCACAGGCCCGTTCCTCCGTCGTAACCTCCACCAGGACCTCCCAGGTACCAGAACCAGAACGTTCGTTCAGTCTCACGTCACTTGTGCCCACTATGGCCAGTCGAAAAATGAAAAAATTTTGAAAAGGCCAACTTATGAAAACTGTTCCTAATCGAAGGTGCAGAGAGGTCACCATAATGTTTATCAAGCTTCTCTTTATGTCTCCTGAGGCGTTTTGCCTTTCAAAGTAATGTTTAATCACACCACACGAAATTCAATTTTCGTCCTTTTCTTGAAAATCACTCGACCTTACTTAGCTTCACGACGAATGCCAAACACAAAGAGATAGATCATATATGAACTGAAACTTGGTGTGCGTTCATTCAAGAGATGCTACTAACTAAACAATGACTCTCGATACGCGCGGGTGTGTTCCATCTCTCGGGACTGTGCACGAGACTTTTCAAACCAGCCTCATATAACGAGTATGAGAAAACAATAAAAAACCTACCCTATTATGTATTATGTAAATAAAAAATATGTATGTATTTTTTTCATTTTTCCCATAGGCGGACACCTCCCTTAGGCGGACATATTTTAATAGTCCCGAAGTGTCCACTCAAGAGAGCTTTCACTGCATTCTGAAAAAGTGAAATAGAAAACAATATACACGTGAGCGACGAGCCAACAAGGGTTCCGCTAAAACAGATCAACACAGACGCTATCTTTGCAATAAGGCAAATAAGAGAAAAAGTTTAGAATACATGAAACCAGCATTTTTTTTGATTTCAGAGGACTTAAGGAAAGCATTCGACAGAACCAGGACGAAAGATATATTAGAATTAAATTATTATTATATTCGGTTTCACAACGTTCTCCGACGTTTCTTCCGATATACCAGTCATACCATTCGGTGCGGTCATTCCACTGGCCTTCCTCCAGTCCTCTTTCTTGCATTTCTTTGTCAATGGCCCTCTCTCCAGCTCATTCTTGGTTCTACCTCTTCATTTCTTCTTTCCTGTAGGTGTTCAATCTAATATTTGTTTTGGGAGACTCTCTGGTGTCATTCTTTGGACATGTCCATTACCATTTAAGTTGTTTCACCCTTATTTCTTCGACTATGGTCTCTTTTACACCCATAATTTCACGAATTCTCTCGTTCCTTATTCTTTCCAGCTTAGATCTTCCGGCTGCCCGTCTCCAATAGTCCATTTCTGTGGCCTCTATGGGATTTAACGGATTTTTCTTTTAACTGCCATACCTCACTACCATATGTTACAATGCTTTTAACTATTGTGTTGTATATTCGGTGTTTGTTCTGGCTCTTGTTTATTTTCTGGTCCGGTAATAGAATACTGTTCAGAGACCTGATAGCTTTCCTGCCCTGAATATTCCTTTCTTTGATAGCGTCATCGAGAGTTCCGTTGTTTGGTTATATTTAGACCCAAGTATTTATAGCGTAACTGCATGATTTAAGATTGTGTCCGTCTTCTGTCACCAAATCCTGTTGCGTACCCCCTATGCACATATATTCTGTCTTTGATAGATTTACTTGTAGACCCATATTTTTGTATTCTTCAATAAGTTTCCTGGTCATATATTCCAAGTCTTCTTGTTCCTGGGCCACTACTATTTGGTCATCCTGCAAAACTCAAGAGTGTAGAGAACAGTATCGTTGAGCGGGATTTCCAATATTTTTACATTTGAGTTTCCATCTAAGAAAGCACCTTCTCAAGAAAAATCTTGAAAAGCGTTGGTGATAGGCAGCAGCCCTGTTTTAGACCTTTATTTGGGGAAAAACCCTTTGATGATTTTATTGCCGATTTTTATTCGGATATGGCAATTTTGGTATAGATCTTGCACTGCTCTGATCAATTAGTGTTTATGTTTGTTGTTTTTAATGATTCCCATAGTTTTGTAAGTGGGACGCTATCGTAAGCTTGTTTCAAGTCCACATAGAGAATATGTAACTCCTTGGTCATCGCTGTCATCTTTTCTATGAGCTGAGTTAGACAAAAAAGGTGTCCACGGTTTGATCTTCTACTTCTGAACCCGGGCTTGTTCTTCTGCCTCGCTGTCCATATATTCTCGCTCCTATTCTTGCTTTTATCACTTTTTCCGTAGATTCTACTTATTGTCCCCATGACTGCAATACCTCGATAGTTATCGCAGCTACTCTTTTGTTGCCCTTTTTATGTAGGGGTTGTCAGAAAAGATAGTTTCCATTCCTGTGGTATTTGGCTCAGTGCTGAGGCATTTTTGGAACAAATTGGTTAGATGTTCAAACAACTTTGGTGTGCCATATTTTTATCAAATTCTGCTGGTATATTTCCAGGTCCAGGAGCTTTTCTGTTTTTTTGAGTTTTGTGCACACCTCTTTTACTTCTCTGACTGTAATACGGATCGGTGATGCGGTCACTTTTATGGCGTCAATTTCCTCAGGTGGATCTCTGTTATAGTTTCTCGGTTTTCCGTAAGTAAGGAGCTGAAGTATTTATTCCAAATTTATTAAAGTGATGGGCGATATAATTTCCTTTTTGGTATTTTGGCGCAGTGATTTTATAAGTCTCCAACTTTCTGTACTTTTGGCTCCTCCTATGTACGTGTTTACTCTGTTACAGCGTCTCTCCCAAATTTCATTTTTCTTTTGTGTAATCATCCTACGTAACATTAGCTTGAAGTTGTTTATACATTTCTTTGTTGTTTTCTGTTCGCGTGCTGAGGTATCTTTTATATGCTTCGTTCTTTTCTTTTATTTTTTCTTCTATTTCCGAGTCCCACCAATAAGGTTTTAGACGGCTTTCTCCTTCTTTGAATCCTAGTGACTCTTTTGCTGCTTCGTGTAGACAGTTTTTAATGTGGTTGTAGTGCTCTGATGTGGTCGAAAAGTCTCTGGGTTGTAGTTTTCTCCTCTAGTCTCCTTCTGTACAGATTTTTGGTACTTTCTTGGTCTAAGCTTTCTAGGTTGTATTTACTAAATTCTATCTCTTCATAGTCGTCACGTTTTTGAGTATGCGTGTGTGGCTTTTTGCCAGTAAAGCTTATTTTTGCATTTAGGAGATGGTGGTCACTACCGCAAGTAGCTCCTCTATAAGCTCTGACGTCGTGGATTCTAAGGATTGTTTTCTGACGGACAATCAGGTAATCAATTATGGATCGCTGGTTTCTAGATGGCTTAGTCCAGGTATATTTAGGGATCCATTTTGTGTGAGTAGAATCCAGTTTAGTTATTCTTAACTCATTTTGTTCGCACACTGTTATTAGTCTTTGGCCATTATCATTTAGAATTTCCTCTCCATGTCTACCTACTACTTCGTCTTGAACTTTTTTTCCTATTCTAGCGTTCAGGTCTCCTAAGATTATTACTTCTCTGGTATCTCCAACGTTTACTATTTCTCTATTTAGTAGCTCAAAGAATTCGTTTTTCTGATTTACTAGGGCGTCATCATTTATTGCATATACTCCAAAGATTGTAACTTTATGTCCTTGCGCTGTTAAGTTCAATTTTTATAATTCTTTCGCTGATTGGTTCCCATGATGTTATGCATTTTCTGAGTTTTTTAGATATCAGGATGGACACGCATTGCTGGGCACGCTTATCTTTCGGTACACCGCTGTGAAAAAAGTGGTCATACCTTCCTAAATTTTCTGAGCCCTGTCCCTTTTTTTTTGTCTCTGTTAGTACCGCAAGGGAGACATCTGATTTTTGGAGCTCAAAGATAACTTCATTGGTCTTATTCGTCCATCCTTGCACATTCCATGTTGCAAAAATTCATTGTCCGTTTTCGTAGCGTTTGTCGTCTTCGTGTATTTTGTTCTTTATTTTCGAGGCTGTTGACTAGGTTTTTAAACAGTAACGTTTTTCCGAGTATCGAGGAGTTAGCCCGATGTGCCTCAACCCCCAACCTGGAGGGCCGGTCAATTTGTGGTCAAGGTTTTCTTCCTCTAGCCTTTGGCGAGTTCAACGTCTTTCCTACAAGGCAGCAGGTTCGCCTGTATCCTAGGGCAGGAGCCCTGACAGGGTGCTATCATCCGGGCCAGATGAACCCTCTATTAGAATTAATAAAGGACCTAATTCCGTACCCAATACCACAAATAATCCAAAAACTCAACCACGGTAACATAACAAAAGTAAGAAGTAATAACGAATTAACAAAGAAAATAAATATAAACGTAGGAAATAAGACAGGGAGATACCTTAAGACCGTTATTATTCTGCATAATAATGTACAAAATCATTGAGGAAGTAAAACTAGTCAACGATGGATACGAACTAGGAGATAAACAAATAAAGATACTGGGATATGCAAATGATTTTGTCCTAATATCACAATCGGAACACAGTCTACAAAGACTGCTCTATAAATTCAAACAAGTTGCAGAAAGATAAAACATGGAAGTCAATACCGACAAAACAAAATGCATCACAATAGCTAAAGATCCAGTAAGATGTAAATTAGAAATAAATGGGAAATTAATAGAGCAAGTAATGAAATTTCCATATATTGGAGTACTTATTACTAGCTATTTGCTATTGCTATTGCTAGAAATACATGTCGCGCTGGTGCTTCGCATCCGTATGAGGTTCAGCTTGTTACTCCGCGTACAACGCTTTTCAAGCAATCTTTTATATGGAGAACGTCATCCTTTTGGAATAATTTGCCCAGCGCTGTGTTTCCCACCGAGTACAATTTACAGCGATTCAAGAACAACGTGAATCGCTTTTTTCCGCACATCGTGCCGCTCCTGGAGCGCTTTACGGACTTCCCTGCAGCACGTGAGCTAGACCCATAAAAAAAAAGCTACGGAGATATAACAGAAGAAGTGAGACAACAAACAAATAAAGCAGCAGCAATATTAGGGGCCCTCAGAGATGTAGTTTGGAAAAAAAACAAAGATCTACCAGGTGTACAAGTATGAAATGCGGATTTCAGACAACAGATGGTGCACCAATGCAGTTTGTGCTATAAAGCTTTAACACTGCGCCATTTTGTTGTGTCATCAACAAGTGTCAGACGCGCACGAGTGATAAATTGGAAAAGTGTGTGCATAGTGTTGTGTTGTTGTGTTCAATATGTCGACGTTTATACCGAACAAAGAGCATTCGCAGACAGCATTAATTTTTTTGTTTTCGTTTGAAGAAAAACTGCTGTTGAATCACACCGATTACTTCAAGAAGCTTTGGTGAACATGCTCCTTTGCAAGAGACGTGTGCACGATGGTTTCAGCGTTTCAAAAGGCAGGCAAATGGAAAAGCGCAAAAACACGTGTGACATTTTGCTCGCTCGGTATAAAAGGAAGTCGTTTTTGCATCGTATAGTTACAGGAGATGAAAAGTGGATTTATTTTGAGAATCCCAAGCGCGAAAAATCATTTGGGTAGACCCAGGCGCACCATCCACATCGACCGCAAGACCGAATCGCTTTGGCAGAAAGACGATGCTCTGTGTTTGGTGGGAACAGAGGGGCGTGGTCTATTATGAGCTGTTTAAAACTGGGGAAACGGTTAATACTAAACGTTACCAACAACAATTGACCGATTTGAACCGTTCGCTGCTTGAAAAAAGGCCAGAATACCGAAAGACGGCAGCACAAAGTCATTTTTCTTCATGACAATGCTCCATCACTTACGGCAGTTCACGACACGTTGGAAGCACTCAGCTGGGAAGTTCTACCCCATGCGACTTACTCACCAGACTTGGCTCCTTCCTATTACCACTTGTTTGCATCGATGGGTCACACACTTGCTGAGCAGCGCTTTGGTTCGTACGAAAGATGTGACAAAATGGCTCGATGAATGGTTCGCAGCAAAAGGGAAAGATTTTTACTGGCGTGGTATTCACAAATTGCCCGAAAGATGGGAAAAATGTATACACATAGCGATGGAGCATACTTTCAATAAAGCACTTTTTATCATTCTTCCGAATTTAACATGTTTTTTCAGAAAAAAAAATCCGCATTTCCTACTTGTACACCTGGTACATACACACAGTACATACTACACGTTTATGAAAAAAAAACATCGATGTTGCGATATATCGACGTTTTTGGAGGCGATGTTTTTACCTTTTTGCAACGCTACTATTCACAACTAAGAAGTGTCTGAAAAAACAGACTACAGTTTGAACAGTAGGTTCGTAATCTACACGTGTAATATAAATTTACTTTGGATTAAACTTAATAACCTCATTTCGAGAGGTTTACAAAAATTTCTCATTTTTTTTTAATGCACATCTGCAAAATTATTTATTCGGTTTTTACTAAAAAGCCGTTATTATCTGACTTTTAGAGTTCACCATTTGGTAGTTATAAATAACAACGCCCTCTGAGAATAATAACGTGAACTTCACAGGAGACAACTGTTAAAAACACTGTCCTAAATGCATTATTATAGACAAAATGGCGAACTGTCTTAATGAAAACTACGGACTGTAAACATAAATTCAGAGGATGGACTGAACATTAACCTCACAAAATTGACCATTCTCTAGAAAAAGACAGAGCGACTATGCGGCCAATACCTGTCTCTTTTCTGCAGGCCTGTAACAGTAGCGAAACTCAAGGATAACCGCGTAAGAAAAATCAGGTTCGTTTTCAGAAGGTCACGTGGCAATCTGCCATGTTAAAAGTGGACCAGCAGCGAGAGATTTGAAACATAAATAAAGTTGTGTAAAGTTTTATCATTCAAAATCATAGATATAGAAATGTTTGAAAATTTTTGATTTGTTATTTAATAAAGCATGAGTAATATAAAAGTTAATGCAGCATGAGTCATATAAAAAAAAAAACAAAAAGAATGGATCACTTTGTTAGAATAGAAATGAATACAGGTGAAAAACTTGATAGGAAGGTATTTGATGAAATTCTTCATATTCAACTTCAGTTTTTAATAACCTTATCCAAAAATTCAAAAGTCTATCAAAGTTAAACGTCACTGTTGAGGTTAAAGTTTTATTTACATCATTTTTCAAGTAAATTTGTGATTAAAGATGTTTTTTAAGGACTAAATTAATTTAATTTTAACATACGTAATACCTAATGCTATTTTTTTGTACCGTGAAAATAAAGACATATTGTCTTTACTAAGATGTCAACATCTAAAATAAGAGCATTTTTTTTTCTAAGCAGTGTTGTTGTTTGGTGTGATAGATCTCTTGTTAATTAAAAAACACTGTATCTACTTCTTTGGTACTTATTTTTTCTTAAACTACAAAACTATATTGTGTAACTTCGAGAAAGGTTAATATAATATTAATGAATTATGAACGTATATGTATATACCTCTATTTTCTATGTGAATGATTCTTAGAGGTTCTATATTAATACCTTTTTGTGTTCTGTTATCTGTATTGCTTTTTGATAACATAATTAAGGCTTACTTTTATTTACAATGAATTAATATTTAGATCAAAGAGTCAATACAGTAATTTCCTAATTATATTTACATATAATACTTAGTTATGACCAAGTTGACTTGTCAATTACAACTCTGTTGGGAATGTGGAATCTTTGGCACAATGACACTACTCAGTATATATCACCACCTACACCAAACACTTTATTTTAGCACTCGACGCGCGTTTCGCTAACCATATTAGCTTCATTAGGAGAAATGATTGACTCATATAGACTGAGTATTGTCAGTTACAGTTTAAAAAGAAAATAACTATATTTAATTTATAGTATAGGTATACAACAATAGAAATAAGTTCTTTTTATAGGAGGAATATTAATAACAGGTAACTAAATCTTCAAAATTTTAATAGTAACCATAATTACCATCAAAATGGACTTCGATTAAGTGTACTGTCCATTTAGCGACCTTTTTTTGATAATATTTTACCCTCTGGCACACATCGTCTGGCAAAATCATATTACAAAAATTTCTTTGGAATCACATTAAAATTTTTCTTATTTTAATAGCATATTTGATTCAATAATCGATTTATATCAGTTATTTCAGTAATCCTATTCCCCAGCTTATAAGAAAATAAAATATACTGTCTAAAATTTGAAAATAATAAATATGTTATAGGTTCTGTATTCCTTACAATATATTCACAGAAACTTTTGAAAGATTGGAATGAAAAAGGAGCAATGTAATTTATAGAGAAAAATAGAAAAAAAAAGTCACTTTCAGAGTATTAATTGTACTTGCAATTAAACAGTGTTAAATTTATCAGGTTTATTATTAGAAAAGGTGTGTCAAACAATTAATACAGATGAAGTTATTGAAAACTAGAAGCCTCTTGCGAATACACTTTTTAGAAAAAAAATATATTTTATTTATAATTTACACAAATATAAATAGTTTTTAAATAACTGAATACTAGTTTACACAAAAATAAATCTTTCTGAAAACCAGCACATCTTTGGGGAAGAAGAAAAAACTAACGCCCCGCGTACAGTTTGAATTATTTTTGCAATTCTCAACGGCACAACAATAACCTCCTTTCCCCATGATTATATAAATTGTTTCTCAACCTTTTCGATTCTCTTCACTTACAAACGTTTTTAATTCTCTCTTTCTACAAACTCTCTCTTCCTTCTGTCTTTATATTCATTCATAAAACTGCAGTCGCATCAAGAAACGATGGACAATACATTTCCAAAGACACATTGAGATCGGATGTAAACACTGAGCGGCCATTTTGAAAAAGGACCCGTCGACGCACGTGCCGTCAAAAATCTCGTCACCAAATTGGAGCTCAGTTTCGCTACTGTAGTATGTTTACTGTGCCAGTACCCCGAAACGGAATTCAAAGCGAGAAAAGCCCCCTGCCCGATTTTAGTCAAATAGAGCACTTAGAAATATTATGCCGTAGCTTAGCGGCATTCAAGAAAGAGACAGCTATTGGCCGCTCATTCGGTTTGTCTCTCTCGCATTTTGCGTCCATATTTACTTCACAGCGGGATACGGAACACTCAGTCCATCCTCTATGTCTATGGTCTAATCATTACAAGCCATTGAGCTCAAAGATACCGAGTCGGACAGTCGCTAGTGGGTTTTATATTTACTCCTACCACCGTGCGACCTTTACTAACAATAAGGGCCTTCACAGACGAAAAGGATTATACAATCCATAGTTTTAATCCACAGTTTACTAGTTTGTCGATAATAATGCAATTACAGCAGTTTTTTTAAAATTTTACGTTGTCTCCTATGAAGTTCACATTATTGTTCTCAGAGGGCGTTGGTATTTATAACTACCAAATGATGAACTCTAAAACATCCGATAATTAGAGCTTTTTCATATCATTCAACCCGTACAACCTTTCAATATCCTGTGAAAGAAATTTTTGTGAACCTCGCGAAATGAGGTTATAAATTAAGTTTAATTAAACTAACGGATAAGTGTGCGTATTTGTTGATTTTTCGTACGTGACGCAAATGAATACCTACTATGCGTTACTGCATAAATCTACGTTATTTTTGGTAGGGAGAGTAGTTTACCCCAAGAAATACCCTGACTTGTGATAAATTAAAATTACATACTATTTCATTTTAGTAACTTTTCAGATTATTTCACGTAGTGAGGAATTTGTCTTGTAAAAATGGTGGTGGCCCCCCCACCCCCCCCCCCCAGGTGGTGGTCCCCTTGGATCACAAATAGAAATGAAGGTTTTTTCGGCAAATGCTAATAATAAATTAAAAAATTGTTCCATCTGTATTTTTAGGTCACTATAAAAATGACATACATTACCGTCAGAAAGTATTTGCTCAACTAGTTATTTCAGTCCCAAGACAACAAAAAACCCAAATATATATTTTTTTAAATTTTAATGAATTATTTATTTTCACATTATTTAGTCTAAAAAATCAGAAAAATATTCTTGATTTTCCAGGATTTTTTTCTGATTTATGTGACCTACTTTATTTTTAATTACCGCTTTACAAGTTTCGGCATTCTATCAGTAGTTTCTTCAGAGTTTCTTCGGTTACTTTGACTCATTCTACTTGTAAAAGTTCCCAGAAATGATTTTCTGATGTTTGATTGAGTTTTTCGAAGACACCTCTCCAAATGGTCCCACAGCAATTCGGTGGGGTTCAAGTCGGGTGATTGTGGAGGCCAAGTCATCACTTCCAGGACGTCATTGGATTTCCATTGGTACAAAAGTTCTCGAATTTGTTTAGCAGAATGTTTAGGGTCGCTGTCATGCTGAAAAATAAATTTTCCCTGAAAAATATCTCTTCCAGAAGGAAGCATTTCAGTTAGCAAAATTTCTTGATACTGTTCTTTTCGCATGATTCCTTCTATCCTAAAGATTTTTCCAACTTTACCGTTGCCAAAATAACCCTAAACCATTACTGAACCTCCACCATGTTTTACTGTAGGCAACTTCCAACATCCTCTCTCCAGCTGACCGCCGCACGTAAGCACGTAAACGTTCTAGTTAGTATTCTGATTTGTTTACCACAAGTGTACTTTTTCCCGAATAAACTATGTTACGTTTCTTTAATCGTTTAAAATTTTTGAATGTCGAAATATGAAATATCAAAACTATTTTCAGTATAAATACGGGCGGACGCCTATGAATTTGTTGCTATTAAACCAGTTACATTATCTAATATTTCACATTAAACTTAGATGGCAGCACGATATATTTTTAACTTCCACTATTTTATAAAATCTGATTAAATTTTCTCATTTACTTATTTGAAGTCACATCTTAAGATCCAATAATTAAAGACAGACCGACCGCGCCAGTAACCCCTGTAATGCTTCCGCAGGAAGTGGGGTTATTGGCTTATTTCTGTCAAAATTGAAATTTTTTGAGCTCCTCATATTCTTGAGGAGCCTTCTAAAGTAATCAAAGATTTGTTTTTGTATTTTAGGTTAGGTGTTAACCTAAGGCAATATAGGCATACCGCCGTATCATGTTTGAAGAAACTCAATGTTATTTTCCAATTTTTTATTGCGAGCATAAAAGGGTAGTGTACGTGTACTTACACTAATAGTAGCATATGTGTACACTGGAGTTTTTTTTTTAAATGAAATTCATTAGTAATTATTTTTAGTAGTGATAATCAGAAAAAAACTTACAAATACACAACTATAATTTATTTATTTAAAACCGAATTCAGAAATAATAGAGTTGATTGATTGGTCTGTTACTTTGTGACAGTACATTTTAACAATGAAACTACTTAAGGTAGTACTGTCGATACCACGTTTCAAATCTGTGCTTGGCTCAATTATTGATTCCGTAGTATTTAGATTTGGCAACGTCGCGTAAAGCAAAAGAGATAGAGATATGCTTAGAGTAACTCTGTTTCACTCAAAATATTCAATATGTATTTAAATCTGGCGCGAGACACTAGCGCTCGATCTTGCGCAAACATCAACAAGTTATAGGTTATGTACGTATGTCTACTAAAATGTCGGAGTCAAAATTAAATCATACAAAAAAAGTATTTCATTGGAAAGGCTAGAGTTACACAAAAAAAATACGAGAAAAATTTGAAGCAAATTGCATTAGCAAATAAATTAAGAGATGAACATGGCAAGTTCGTGAACACTCCAGTAAAATATAAATAATGATAAAGCACATGATGCCCTTCCTGACGTAGTCATGTTTGATGAGATTTTAAAGAAATTAAACATTACAAGAAATGATTTACTTGGTTCTTTCCTGAGTTGGGACGATGCTTGCAATAAAATAAAGCTTTCACAAAATTTGCCTAATGCAATTAAAGAATTAAAATTATTAAAAGATTGCGTATCTGTAAGTATGAGGAAAAAAAATGGTTGCTGCAAACGTGACTTATAAAACGCTTGAAGAGACATATATAAAAAAATAAATATCCTGGTATAGTCCAAATTTTAGGCAAAGATGAGAATGGTGCTGTTAAAGTTACCAAAAGGAAAAAAATATTAGAAAATTTTTTTAATTATTTCGAATCTAAAGAAGACAATAACTAAAAAATCATTAATATTTAATTTGATTCTATTTTGTGATTTGCTCATTTATTCGATAAACATATATATATATATATATATATATATATATATATATATATATATATATATATATATATATATATATATATATATATATATACATACAGTCAGTCAAAGTGAAACTCGTACACTAGCTTCAATATAATTTTATTTGTAACACAAAAAGCACACTGAAAGAATAACATTTTTATCATTTAACTCCCAATTAGTATAACTAAATAACAATGCGAATAGTAAATTATTCCAAATATTTTAACAGAAAAATAAAAATATTATTTTTAAAACCTCAAAATGAAACTCGTACAAATGTAAAAAAAAATGGCTTTCTATACTGTCTAATATTTTGTTGGTAGGCCTTTGTTTCCTATCACATCTCTTAGTCGATTGGGGACCGACCGCACCAATTTTTCACAATATTCTGGCGATATTTTTTCCCATTGTTCCTGTAATACAGCCTTGACTTGATTTTTATTAGAAATTTCATGTTTTCTGATGGCAATTTTCAAAATGGCTCCATAAATTTTCAATTACATTAAGGTCTGGACTTTGTGGTGGCGTTTCGAGTACTTTTGGACAGTTGTATAAGAGCCATTGTTTTAACTCGTTGTGCTTTATGCTTGGGATCATTATCCTGATAAAATTTGAATGATCCCTGCAATCCAAACTTTTCCGCGCTTTGCTTTAAATTTTGCTTCAACATGTCCAAATACATATTTTGATCCATTATACCCTCTATAAAATGTAAGTTTCCTGGGCCTTTGGCAGACATACACCCCCACACCATAACGGATCCTCCTCCATGCTTAACTGTCGCTCTTAGATTTTTTTCTTTTAGTGCTTCATTTGCCCTTCTCCATACTCTTAGCTGCCCATCCGATCCCCAAATGTTAAACTTACTCTCATCAGTGAAAATAACTTCTTTCCAGAATTCAAAATCCTTTTCACGGTATTCTTCAGCAAACTGTAGTCTTTTAACTTTATTTACTTTACTAATAAATGGCTTTTTTCTAGCAACCCTGCTATTTAATTTATGTTTTTTTAAAAGATTTCTAATTGTTTGTGGATTAACACTTTTATGCAAATATTTTTCAGCTTCCTTTGCTAGCTTAGGAGCAGAAATTTTTGGATCTTCTTCCACTTTTCGCAAAATCCATCGTTCGTCGTAATAATTAAAAAATTTTCTGGGACTTTTCCTAAGTTTATTTTTTATTCTATTTTCATATTTGTAGCGGTCTACAATGCTTTGAACTGTTGTATGACTTCGGTTCACAATCTTGCCGATTTGACGGTAGGACTTACCCATCTGAAAATGATGGATTATCAATTCCCTTTCGGCAACGCAAGTTTGTCCTCGTTGCCGTCCCATATTTTAAAAACAAAATTAAACGACAGTAAATGTTTGAAACTATCACCAGACACTATAATTTTAGAATAAATTTGTTTCAAGGTATTTTTACAACAATTAGATACTAACTGTATGAGTTTAATTTTGGCGTTCTAAATGCAAATTTATAACAATTTGTTTACATTCCAAATTTTTTTTTAGATCACTATATGCTGAGGAATTTGTACTAATACGCAGGTCACACAAAATGTATTTGCTGTTGTTTATTTTACACTGAGATAAAAATATTTAAAATTTTTATAGTGTACGAGTTTCACTTTGACTGACTGTATATATATATATATATATATATATATATATATATATATATATATATATATATATTATATATATATATATATAAGGATTTTCTACAGCTGACGTTGTCTTCCTTCTCTCAGCCTTTGATTCCATCCGTTTCTATCTTCCCAGTCTCCATCTGTTAGACCCCTGTCCTCCATAGCCTCGTCCACATCGTCTCTTCACGATCGTCTGGGTCTTCCTCTTCTTCTTCTCCCTATAGGGCTCCACTCCGTTATTTTCTTTATCCACCTATTATCTTCGCTTCATCTTATGTGTCCATACCATTTTAATAATTTTTCTATTTATTGCGTTCTCTTTGATGTTTGATGTATTCTCTCCATACGTGTCACTCTACAACATCTTCTCTAACACTCCGTCTCTACCGCGTTAATTTTAGATTTATTTCTTTTGTTGATCGTCCATGTTTCTGACCCGTATGTCATTATGCTTTGTATTATTGATTTGTATATGCGTGTTTTGTTTCTCTTTGTAATGTGCTTGTCCCACAGGATCGAATTTAATTGTCTTATGCATTTTCACGTTTGTCCTAATCTAGCTTTAATCTCTTCTTCTGATGTTGCGTTTTTTGAAATGATGGTTCCTAAATATTTAAATCTATTGGTTCTTTTGATTATTGTTTTGTTAACTACTTCTAGATTCTCCACGTTTCCCTCCTTTATTGTTAGATATTCCGTTTTATCAAAGTTTATTGCTAATCCTGCTTTAGTGTATTTCTCTTTCAGTTTTCTTACCATATAACTGAGGTCTTCCTCATCTTGCGCTATGATTACTTGGTCGTCTGCGAAACTTAGAGTATATAAGTAATCTTCTCGTATTGGGACTGCCCCATTCCACTACATTTTTGCTTACATTTTTTTAATGTTTGTTAGAGGTATATTTTAAATAGTGTTGAGGATGTAGAGCATCCTTGTAATAGGCCTTTTGATGTTTGAAGTCTCTTCCCTATTTTATGTCCTATTTTTATGTTCACTGTGTTGTTTTCGTAGAGAGCTTTTACTGCGTTTATTTTGTCAATGCCTATTTCTTTCATTGCGTTCCATAATCTTTGTCTTGGTACTGAGTCATAGGCGTTTCTTATGTCTATGAAGGCTAGATGAACTTCTCTATTCTTTGCCAGTTTTTTTTCCATTGTTTGTTTTATAGTGTATATGTGGTCTATACATGATTTTTCGGCCATAAAGCCTGCTTGGTCTTCTCCAATTTTTCCTTTTATATTTTCCTCCATGATATTTTTAATAATCTTTCCATACAAACGTCCCATACTCGATATTATGCTTAGGCCTCTATAGTTTGTGCATTTTCTGCGGTCTCCCTTTTTAAATATGAATACTATATAAGCTTTTGACCATTCCTCTGGTATTTTTTCTCCATTTATCGCTCTGTGGAACATGTTTCTCAGCATTCGATGTAATTTATTAGACCCGTACTTAATCATTTCATTATTCGATAAACATAAATGTATTAAAAAGTTGTTTATATTTTATAATAAAAAACTTTTATACTACTGATATTCTCACTTACCAACATATCCCATTCCATGCATGTTTAAATTTCGCGCGTATCCTAACCTCTTTTACGACGTTTCCATATCTAATTAACAACGAGACAAAACGTAAGTTTTTTCTAATTATTTGATAATTACGAATAACAGATGCTCTGAACATCGATTTTTAAATAACTATAATGTTCAAAAAAAATTTCATTTTTAGTTGATACCATTATTATTGTAATCTGAACGGTACTTTTTGTGAAATAAAATCTATGATTTCTCATAAGGTTCAATGTTAAAGAACAAAAATTTTAAATATTAATAACTTTTTTCTGATTCTCTGTAGCCCTTTAAAAATTTAACTGGTACATTATCTTATTATAATCTACCACTATGCCAAGTTTCATTGAGTTCTGAACGGTAATTCTACGACCGACAGTACTATCTTAATTACTTTGTTAACTGTCACTAAATATATTTGTAAAGATTTTACAATTGCGTTATCGCGATTTCGTAGTACAACTACATTGTCAAACGCTTAACTAAGACTAAAACACATTTTTGGTATTTTATGTTTATATGATGAACAGATGTGGGTCTATTATGTACTAAAACAGTTTAAACAGAACGGAATTTGCTACGTCTAATTGACTATTTAGTAAATTATGGTCCTTTGAATATCTGTAAATTTCTATGGATTCTAAGAAATTGAGTTTTGGCCCTGTAGGTGCCGTATGGAGTATTTGTAAACAATTGATATTGGGAAAAGTATGGCCTGTTTCTAAGAAATGTTTAGCAAAGTGTGATTTTCCATTTTTTAGCCCATAAGAGGCATTGTGTTCTGCGAAGCTTTTTTTGAAATTCCGTCCCGTTTGGCCTACGTAACAGCTATTGCACTCTTGACAATTAAGTTTATAAACTCCTGATTTATTGTGTTTATTAGTTTTATCTTAGGCATTGAAAAATATATTAAATAATTTTTGAGCTTTTTTTGTTTTTTCGGCCGTGAGAACTTGGGATATTTTATCCGAAATGGGACCAAAATATGATAGAGGTATGAATGTTTTCTTTTCTCGGTATTCTTTTACGGGGTAGATTAAGCTGAAAGTGATTTGTTTTCGTTTACGGCTTATTAAGGTATTAATTATTTTAGGTTGGAAGCAGATATTGAGTGCTATATTTTTGATTGTGTCCAGTTCTTTTTAGTGTTCCGTACGGAACACTTATAAGATCACTTCGGTGTCTGTCTGTCTGTCTGTCTGTCTGTCAGTCTGTCTGTCTGTCACACCCGATTTTTCTCCGAAACTATTTGACATAGAAAGGTGAAATTTGGTAATCATATAGGAATTGATGGCCTCATCAGAGCCATGTAGTTTTGAGAATTAAATTTTGACTTAAGGGGTTAGTTTTGGGGGGTGAAGTCGGAAACGAAAAAAAAAGAATTTTTTTACTAGGTCATCGAGTATGATGTCAAATGAAAGCTTGTGAAAACACGAGTAAAAAATATATATATATAATATTATACTTGCGCGCACTTTTCTTTGTATTATTTTTAAAAAATTCGCGAAAAATCGCTGTCCCGGGCCTTATCTCGAAAAGTACTTATCAAAAAATTTCGAAAAAAAAAAAAATTCTGGAATATTCTCCACGGGGTGTAGATTGAACGAAAATTATCACGAGTGCATTACCTTTAATAATTTATATGGTATATAAAAAAAACAAAAATTTCAAGGTCATCAGATTTCCGTAAAGATTGGAAACAAACTTTGTTGAAAAACTCATTTGGGGTGTATTTTGTGAAGTCACTGATCATTTTATACCACCGTAACATAAATTTTGACTTAAGGGGTTCGTTTTGAGGGGTGAAATCGGAAATGAAAAAAATTTTTTTTTACTAGGTCATCGAGTGTGATGTCCAATGAAAGCTTGTGAAAACACGAGTAAAAAATATATATATATATATATATATATATATATATATATATATATATACATATATATATATATATATATATATATATATATATATATATATATATATATATATATATATATATATATATATATATATATATATATATATATATATATATATATATATATATATATATATATATATATATATATATATATATATATACATATATGTATACATATATATATATATATATATATATATATATATATATATATATATATATATATATATATATATATATATATATATATACTCGTATATAATGTAATACTTGCGCACACTTTTCTTCGTATTACTTTTAAAAAATCGCTGTCCCCTACCTTATCTCGAAAAGTACTGATCAAAAAATTTTGAAAAAATTCTGGAATATTCTCCACGGGGTATAGATTGAACGAAAATTATCACGAGTGCATTACCTTATTTGGTATACAAAAAAAAAAACAAAATTTGAAGGTCACCAGTTTTCAGTAAAGATTGGAAACAACCTTTGTTGAAAACTCCTTTGAGGTGTGTTTTGTGAAGTCACTGATCATTTTATACCACCCTAACAAAAATTTTTATTTTAAAAACAATCAACGTACGGAACACTAATTGTGCAAGTTCAACTTGCACTTGACCGGTTTTTTTTAAATTATTTTTACTAAGAGGGATATTGAAGGCTCTATGGATCATAGATCTATAGGCTGCGAGTTTATGGGAGTTAGGGCATATTGAGTGAGCTGGGATAATAACATCTGAAAAGGTTGGTTTGCGGAAAATATCGAATTCTAGTCTATTTCCCTTATTTGAAATTGTAACATCTAAGAAATTTATTTTATTATCTGTTTCCCTTTTCCAGTGTGAATTTTATGTTGGGGGAGTAAATTATTTAGATAATTTAAAGTGGAATTTAGTTCAGTATCATTTCCATGGAAACATACTAAGATATCGTCCACATACCTAAGCCAAAAGAGAATATTTTTTGCCTGTTGAGTTTTTAGAAAAGTATTTTCCAATTCTGACATAAAAATTTCCGCTAGCAAAGGACTAAGTGGAGACCCCATGGCAAGACCATCTCTTTGTTTGAAAAATTGATTATTGAACTGAAAATAATTTCCAGTTATTACAAAATTCGAACAGTTTCAATATATCTTGTTGTATTGTTATATTGATGTTGTTGTTGTTGTTGTTAAATGCGCAATAATATTGACCGTCTATGGGCCGCTAAACAACTACTTTCTTTAATTGAATTAGTTATTTTTAGTGTTTCGTACGGAACACTTATAAGATCACTTCGGTATCTGTCCGTCCGTCTGTCTGCCTGTCACACCCGAATTTCTCCGAAACTATTTGACCTAGAAAGGCCAAAACCTTCCCAGCCGACTGTTGTGTCTTTGGTCGCTTCGGGCGGCTTTCACCGGCTGCCACTAAGCTGACTGCCAATTTTATTCCGGTGTGTAGTGGTGGATTCACATATCGCATGAAAAAATCCTTTTAATTGTGCTTAAACAGGTCCAAACAACGCTCAGAATTATCAGCAGAAAATGCGGTACCCATTTCGAACAGAGCATTCTCGTGCCCAAATGTTCATGCAAAATATGACCAACACGTTCTTTTGGTAAGACAAGGAGATGGCAGTGTTCTGCTTTGGGGATGCATGTCCGCTGGAGGGGTTGTAAATTTACATTTTATTAATGATACCATGGATCAGCATGTTTATTTGAACATTTTGCGAGACAATTTAAGAGAAAGTGTCCAAAAATTAGCATCCGAAAAAAGATACATTTTCCAACAGGACCATGATCCGAAACATACCGCAAACTCGGTCACCCGATGTTAACCCCATCGAGCATTAATGGGAGGAACCTAAAATATTGTTTCAAGTAGAGAAGAATTAAAAAACAGAATATTGAACGAATGGGAGAACATGCCAGCAGAAGTTACTAGAAAGCTGGCTGCAAACATGACAAAACGGTTACGGGAGATTTCAAGGCCAAAAGCAGTCCCACTGAATATTAGTCTAAACGAAGTTGTTATTTTCCGTTAAACTGTGTTAAACTATTATTGGTAATTGTTAAGATTAATTTTGTATACATTTTTATAACAATGATGTAACTTCTAATTAATTTAAACATGTTTTCTCATGATTGACAGTCAATCATCGCTTCTGATGAAGCTAACATGGTTAGCGAAAAAACGCGCGTCGAGCGCAAAAAATAAAGTGTTTGGTGTAGTGGTGATATATACTGAGTAATTTTAATATAGTTTAACTTATCTAATGATTAATTATTATGACGTAATAAATGTTCAAAAATATGCCCGTCTACTTGAATATACATGTTTAGTCGTTGTGCTATATTTTCCTTCACTTTCCTTAGCATAAAGGGCGTTATTGTCCTGCACGCATCCCGTATCCTATTTTCCATATCTACTGGTATTGTAGGGGGATTCACATAAACACTATCTTTAATGTAGCCCCACAAAAAGAAGTCTAAAGGTGTTAAGTCACAAGATCTAGGGGGCCACTAAATAAATCCATCCCTACCGATCCATTTTTGTGGGTAACGATCGTTTAAAAATTCCCGAACTTCCCGGTGGTAATGAGCAGGAGCTCCATCTTGCTGAATCCACATTTGTTCCCTTTCAAAGTTATCAACTTTTTCAAGAAGCTGGGGCAATTCGTTTTCCAAAAATTTAGATATCTAGGCCCGTTAAGCGGTTCGCGGGAAAAATATGGACCAATAATTCGAAAATTTAATATTCGACACCATATATTAACTTCCCGGACCCAAAATGGATTAACTGTTGAATAATAATGCATGTTATGGCTGTTAACTGCTCCATTACTGCGAAAAGTAGCTTCAACAGAAAACATTATTTTGGATAAAAAATTTGGATCGGCCTCTGTTGCTCCATTCATGGTGGTACAAAAGTTTACTCGTGGTCTTGAAGTTCTTGGTGTAGTCCATATGAAAGGTGATGATGCTTGTATTTTCTCGTGCTGCGATTAGCCATAGATTGGGATGTGTCAGATAAGTCAGCTAGTTGACGGCTGCTGACCTGGGATTATCTTCAACATGAAGTAAAATCTCCATTTCTTTTTCCTCATTGGTAGCATTCTGGGTTACTACTTTCCGTTTCGTATACTCAAAGCTATCACTACCATCAAACCGTTCCATTAAGCACTGAAAAGATTTTCTAGATGGTATACGTCTATTAGGGTACTTCGCTCCGTAAAGCGTTAGTGCCAAAAGACAATTTTTTCCCGCCAAGCCCAGTATATAAACCATATCAGTTAATTCATTTTTAGGAAAATCCATAACGATTACCCTTATACTTCACTTACTACAACAAATTAAACTATTTTTACTTGCTTAATATACATGTCGAAATTTGACAGTGCCTACATTTTTGTTTTGTCTTGGCAACTATGATGTTATAGCGTAAGTGTATTAAAAACAAGGGTAAAAATTGAAAAATTCAAAATAAATCGAAAAACTATTAGAAATAGGTATATGACATACTTAATAAAAGTTGGAGGGTTTTGTAAAATCTATCAGAAAAAATAATAATATACATGGTGTGTGCCATTTAAAAAATTTGAGATTTTTCAATTTAAAATAGGCGAAATGTATAAATTTATTTTGAACACCCTGTATTATCTAACTCAAATTTCTTTACGTATATTTCTTTTTTCATCTTTATAGAAAGCTCGTACCAATTATGAGTATTCCACCTTCAGAAACAATGGCGCTACTGGCAATTTTTTACAAAACTGAAAACTAGTATTTTAAAAAAAAAAATGAAATATTAGAAAAAACTACTAGGTTTAGGTAACATTATTAATAAAAAAGTTATAAAATTTTACGCAGAATTTAAGAATAAAATAAAAAATAAGATGTTCCATTTAAAAAAATATGTTATATCGACCACACTTTTTTGAAGTACCCTGTATACTCAAAAATAATTTTAAACTGTGCACCTTAACATTTGCTAAAACTATCGTATTTAATATTTTTTTTGTCATTCCCGAAATATATGAGATAATGAACTTTATTCTATCACCATTCTTTTGTATTATTCACTTAATAACCTTTAAAATATTTTTTTTTAAATATATATACTTTTTGCAGCGCCCAGATGTATGTATGAAACTACATTAAAAGGTAAATTGGTATTTCTTAGTATTCTCCATTCTCTGTCTAATTCAGTTACATTCTCAGACAGGCCCGCCGTAAGCGGGCGTGCATCGCAAGCAGGCGGCATATCCAGGAGGACGGCTAATACAGGTTTTCTACAAATTATAGCCAGGGAAAACGGGATGTGGTTGGGGGCGGCCACAGAAAATTTCTGGGGGCCTCATAGGGTGTTTTGCACGCGGGCGTTCAGGTGACTAGTGGCGATATTACATATATGGGTAGTCATAAGATAGAAATTGATGTCCAGAAGATACTTGCCGTTCCAGCGCATTAACTGTAAGAAACGGCAAGGTAACACTGTGATGTTATAATAAAACCGACTATATTTACAACTGACCTGGATGATAGATTCGGCTGGTACTCTCTGTAAGCACTTAACCATGGTGACGACGTTCGTTGTTGGACAGCCATTTTGGTCAGCTATTTCCTTGGCAGTAGTAGAAGGACTGTGATCAATTGCCCATCGCGATACAGCTGTGCCTGACATTGCTACAACTCCACTTGGCATACCTTAAAAAAAAAATATGTTTATTGTTAACCGATTTCAAAAAAAGGAGATTGTAATATTGTTTAAATAACGTAATACAGTGAAGTCTGCTTATAATGAACCCGTTGATAGCGAATTTTCGGTTAAAAACGAACTATTTTATAATGCACGAAAAAAACTTCCATAAGACCAATACAAACTTTCATCGGCTATAACGAACCCGGTTATAACGAACTTCCGGATAAAGCGAACCAAATTTGTATGTAGTGTGTCCGGTTTATAACGAACTTGCGATTCCCTGTGCTCGATGTCGCGCGACTTGATCTAGGGAATTCACCGAAACTCGCTGGGAACCCTATGCTACTTGTTTTCGCCGCGTCGCTAGTTCGAGAAGTATTATTTTCAATTCACTTGTGTTCTACGGTTCTAATGCATATTTGATCAAAGTGAATGTTTAAGTTTTTATTTTAAAATGAGTACACAAAAGCGTAAAGCTTACTTTAAAAGACAAACACGATATTATAAGAAATTATAGAAAATGGAATTAAACAGAGTGATGTTTGCAAACAGCTGAATTTAAGTAAAAAATCTACGGATTCTGCCATATGAAAGAAGAGGCAAGAAATCTTATCAATCTATGATAAAAGAAACTTTAGTTGTAAAAAAGTAAGAAAATCTACACATGACCAAGTCGATAAAGGACTCCTTAAATGGTTTAGTCAAAAACGACATGAACATGTTCCTATTACCGGCTATAATTTACAAGAGAAAGCTGTGAATTGGGAAGGAAAATAGAGAGAGAGTAAAATAGAGAACACAAAGTTTAAACAGTTCTAAAAGTTGGATTAAAGGATTTAAAAACAGACATAATATTAGTGGAGGTAAGATAGTAGAAGAAACTGCAGGAGTGGGCATGACTGTTGTTGATCAGTGGTTGGTCAATGTATAGCCGAAAATTCGAAAAAGTTATGAATATGTGGAGATTTTTAATGCAGATGAAACGGGTTTGTTTTACAAGATGACGCCTGAAAGACATTAAGGTTTGCCGGAGAGAATTGTGCTGGTGGAAAATTATCAAAAAGTAAGGATTACTGTGTTGGTAACTGCAAATATGTTTGGAACAGAGAAAAGAAAATTGTTGGTGATAGGAAAGTCCGCCAATCACAGGTGTTTTAAAAACAAACATTTACCAGTAAAGTACAAATCAAACAGTAAAGCCTGGACGACATCAGAAATTTTTAAAAATGAACCGATCCAATGGAACAAAGAATTAAAATTCACAAACAGAAAAATATTACTTTTGATTGACAACTGTCCAGCGCACCCTGAAGTTGATTTACAGCAACTAAAATTGGTTTTTTATGCCTGCAAACACAAGTGCAAAGTTCCAGCCTATGGATCAAGGTGTGATACATTCTTTATAGAAAGATTTTACTTATGAAAATGTTAGAGACAATCGATAAAGGTAACATTTTTTCTGTAACTCTCTCGGACGCTATAAACTTT
>JAHKBH010001753.1:0-75000 GCA_019049505.1 Pachyrhynchus sulphureomaculatus
ACCAAAATACTTCAAGATGCTTACATAGACTGTGGTGGAAAGTCTCTGTTTCGGTTTGATCTTATTAAGTATTGAGGCATTTGTTCGCCGAGCTGTCCACGGAATCCCCAGCATTCTTAGCCAGCGCCACATTTCAAACGTGTCTATACGCGGTGCGTCTAGTCGAAGTTTCAAATGCATACCTGAATACGGAGAATACAAGGGTTTCTACTAAATTTATTTTCGTGTTTCAACTGATATCCCTGAACCTCCAAAGCTTTGTGATTTGAGTCATAGTTGTGCGACCCATTTGTATTCTTTGATGTATTTCACCTTCACAATTGCCGATGTTATTGTCTAAAGCTCCTTATGTGAAGCTGCTAACCACCTCATATCGATTAATCTGTTGTACATTTGAGAATCGTCTTGCTATTATTTATTTGTAGACTGTATTCTTCACTGATACTCCGAAGTCTTTCAATTAAAACGAGCAGCTCTTTTCCACTTGTTGCAAGCACTAGGGTGTCATCTACATATCGAAGGAGGTTAATTCCTCCTTCCCAAATTCACTATAAATGTCGAAAAGGATAGGGGAGAGTATGCACAATTAATTATTTGACAGCTAGACGAATAATTGTTATCTATTTTCACCATAGCAGTGCTAGCTTCATACAGATTTTTAATGATGTGATATGCCCATATCTGATATTATGCACCATAATGTTTTTATTAACGGTATCGAAGGCTTTGGAGTAGTTTACAAAGCAGAGGTATAGTGGCACATAATATTCCCTTCCTTTTTCGATGATTTGGCATATATTCGATATTTGTTCTCTACTACCGGTATGATATGAAGGGCTGCAGTCGTGAGTGTATAATGTATAGAATAATTGCGCTAACGTGTGATACAAGAGCAAACAGTCTAAAGTTATTGCAATTAATCGTTGAGCCTTTTTTTAGGACTAGGGGTAATGATGGATGTTGTTTAGTCTATTGGCCATTTCCCTGTCTTCCATATGTCTGTGCATACACCTTGAGTAATTATTAGATAACTTTCAGGAAGAGATTTTATTACTTCTGCAGTTATCTTGTCAACCCTAGGTGTTTTATTGTCAGCTGATCTTCACACAGCACATTTGATTTCATCCGCCAAAATGTCTGGTTCCTCTAGGTGCTAATTAGAAATCGCATACATGTCGTTATTATCGGTATACCGCTCTGTACAATATCGATGCCATCTTTAAATTGTCTGGTTATAGTTTTAATTTTTTGGAAGACTTTAAGGTGTTAGCGTATCTTTGTAGTACTGATTTCTATCATGATGACAGTTCAGCTGTATTTCAGTTGAAAATCTTTTATAGATGGAGATCTCTGCTGGAGTATCAAGGACTTGATTAGCCATTCTTCTTTGTTCATTAGTAAATCTTCAGACTGCTCACTCAACCATGGTTTACGCGATTTGTTTATTCGTTTGGTGCCTATATTTACAATATTAGCCCCTAATACATGATTCTTGTAACGGTAAAAGTATTTTTTTTTATATAATAATAAACCATGCTCCTTAAGATATAGCAACGATTAAGTAAAAAAAATAATAAAAGTTAAGACATCTCATTATATGTAAATGTACATAAAAGGACAAAAAATGACTTTAGTAGATCTAAATCTAAAATATGAACTTCCATTTCATCATCTTATGTTTTTTGTTCTATACATATTTCTTTTCTATAGGAAAGCTTCATGGAACTACAAGAAGCAGTACGTTGGACTCAAATGCTTCGAGCGTCGAGGGAGCCTCCATTAGACAAGAACTCCAATAAAAGCATATGGCGTTTTTTCTCCAACCTTTTCAGTGGCGGCGACAGGGTACAGCGACCTCTCGTAGTGCCTCATTTAAGGTACCAGGCTGCCACGAACCAAGTAGCACCGGGACTGAAAGCCTTGCCCAGACTCCAGGATAGGGGAGAGGTAGAAATGGGTACGGAATTGTGATTTTATTTATTATATAGGGTGTAATGGTGAAATGCAAGGGAAAATGTGCTTAGAGTCGAATTTTTCAATTTTTGTAGATAAGGTTATTATCTATTGCATATACTGGGTGGTACAGAGAGTAGGTATGAACCAAAGATTTAATGAATAGTGTGATACAGGAAGTTTCTTTAGGGACTATATGTATTGACATAAGAAACTACACTGTACTTACTACCCCCAAATCTCCGACAACTAAATAGAAAGTTAACTGATTGATATCAAGCAGATTGTTTGTCGGTGTATATTTGGTCTATACAGGGTGCTCAAAAGGTTGGACCCGTACCAACTTTTAGGTATAATTGAAATTTTTCATATCTAAAATTCTAGATAATTCTACATAGTACTAGGTATTTAGTGTGTTAACTAAATACATACACAACTTAACTTAAAGACGTGATTCCTCACTTAATTTTAACCTATAGAGTTTATATAAACATGAATCCAGGAATGTTGAATTTCCAAGACACAGGGTGTTGGGGTATTGGGGTTTTTGTGTGCTTATTTTAAACACTTTTAATGACAAATCACCCAAATTCGGTACATACGATACATTTTGAAGGACCTTCAGAATACGTTATGAGAATAAATATACAGGACGGTTTTTTCTAGTTCAAGCTTTATTTAACCCCCAATCTTTTTTCTGATACACCACTAGCTATGTAAAAAAGCAGATTTCTAATTTTATTTTTCAGTATTTTGAATTCTGATATTTTTTTGCCCTTCTGGCAAACTATGAGTTAAAGCAAAATTAGGAAAAGATTCGAAGTCTGGAATACCGATTTTCATCTTTTCAAGCATGATTACAAAACTCTTATTTGTTCAGTTACGTTCTTGATATTCTGGGATGTGTTCGTGATAATTATATAAAATGGAAAAAGGAAGTTTTGGAAAAATTTGAAAAATCCATTTTGACATTGAAAGTATTGCCACAGTAAACATAAAACACAGTAACCACAGTCCTACTCGACACCTCCGATCTCAAGGGGTTCGAGTTTGTAATGACCTGTCGCCATATTGGTCGTATGATACCCGCGAGTTTTTGAAATATTCAAATTCCTTCTTTCAAAAAAAAATCCTGTTCTGTAGAATAAAAATGAATATTGCTGATTGAAACGAAGAAAAAACGGGACAAAGATTTTTTTTAGAAACATTTTTATTTTTATTTATCAAGTTCTTGTTAAAACAGATATACAAAAAAATAGTTCCCTATTAAGGCAAAAATACAAGGAAAAAAAATATATTTGGCTGCAACGCTTGTTGCATGTTATTCATTTAAATATGTTATTGTTAAATTTATATTTCTCAAGCATTAGAGATTTTGTCCCGGAGAAAAAAAATGTTCAATTTGGGAATATATCTCTGCACACCTTCAGCTTTGCGCGTATAATGTCAACAATCACGCTTCTTATATTTCAGCAAATCTCAGTAATCTAGAGAAATTGAAAATAATTATCATTTTAAGATGAAATCGTCTTTCTTCTGAACTTAAAACTGAAGTGAACTCACTTTTTGCTCCATTTTATCATTAGTTAAATCTAATATAATAATTTTCATACAACTAATGCCTTTTTGTGCCTATATACTACTTATATAAAAAATTCCATGCACTAATTTATTCAAACTCATTCGTGCTGGAGAATTACTACTTTTGCATGCCCAGATTGAGCTTTGAAAGTTTGATTAGCGAATTTTCGCAGATAATATCTTAACTCTAGTAAACAATTTTAATATGAAAGATTTCACACGGATGCGTGAATTCTACTTCGACTAAATGAGCCAATATGTTAGCAATTACATACTTACTTACTTAGTTACTTGATCCTTATGCCTTTCTACCCCTTTAGGGGTGTAAGGCCCGTGGAGTTGTTATTCTAGATTTGTCTTTTCCATATGTCCTTCCACCTCTTTTTATCCTGTGTGGCTCGTCTTGCGTGTTCCCACTCTATTCCTCTTTTGGCCACTGCCGCTCTAACATCCCCCAACCATGCCCTTCTAGGTCGGCCTCTTGTTCTTTTCTTGCTCACTCTGGCCTCAAACACTTGTCTAACTATTCTTGGTTCAGGCATCCTTTCGACGTGACCATACCATCTTAGTTGTGCTTCCTCAACCTTTTCCACCATTGGTTTCAGGTTCATATTCTTTCTGAGTTGTATATTCCTAACCCTGTTCATCCTTGTCTTGTCCTCTATTTTCCTTATGAATCTCATTTCTGTAGCCGTTATCTTTCCTTTCTGTCTTTCTGTCATTGTCCATGTTTCTCCTCCATATAAAAGCATTGGTGTTGCAACCTTCTCGAATACTTGGGCTTTAATATTTTTTGGTATCTCTTTGTTTCTTAGGAATGTATTCTTTATACTATTAAATAATCTTCCTCCTGTTATTATTCTCTCCTTGATCGCCTCTTCCATCCTTCCATCCTCCGTTATTGTTGATCCCAAATATTTAAACTTCTCCACTCCCTCTTTCCTTTCCTCTCCTATCTTTATTTTATGTTGACGCTTTTGCCTTCCTATTATCATAGTCTTTGTCTTTGCTCTATTAATTTTCATGTTTATTTTTTCCAATGCTTCTTTGTATATCCGTATGTTCCTATTAAGCGTTTCTTCGTCTTTTGCTATAATAACCATATCATCCGCATAGCATAGTTCTGATATTCCTATCTTTTTCATCTTCCAATAGCCTATCTGGTATGGTCTTACCCCTTTCTTCTTTGCTTCTTTTATTGCTTCATCCAGAACTATTGAGAAAAGCATGGGGCTCAGGATACATCCCTGCCTAAGGCCCATAGTTGTTTCAAATATATCAGATCTGTCTTGTCTTGTTCTTACATAATTTGTTGCTTCTTTGTATAAACTCTGTACGCCTTTTATTATTATTTCTGGTATTTCTCTTTTCCTCAGTGTTTCCCACTCTTTTAATCTTGTCGAAAGCCTTTTGTAGGTCTATAAAACCCAAGTGAATTTCCCTATCTTCTCCTATTGCTTATTCACATAATTTCCTCACTATAAATATTGCATCATTCACCCTTCACCTGGCCGAAAGCCAAACTGCGTTTCTTCCAATGTGTGCTCAAATTTCTTTCTTAATCTTTTTTTCTAGTATCCTAGTATATACTATTGACACGGTGCTAGTTAGAGTTATCCCTCTGTAGTTATTACAATCTTTAGTGTCACATATTGGGGTTATGATGCCTGTGGTCCAGTCCGTAGGTCCATTGTTCTTCATTACGTTGTTCATTCTATTTTTAAATTCTTCTATTGCTACCTCAGGGAGCGCTTACATCATATCTGCTGTGATCTTATCATGTCCGGGCGCCTTTCCTAATTTTAATTTGCCGATTGCCTCTTTTATTTCTTCTGTATTAATATCTTCTGTTTGTATGAGTTCTATATCTTGTTCTGGTATAATGTATCTATGTTGATTTTTATCTGCTATGTCACTCCCATCCAATAGTTCTTTATAATATTCCCTCCATCTTTTCATAATTTTTTCTTCTTCTTTTATGACATTTGCTTCTTTGTCTTTTATATTTGCTATTGTTTCTACCTTTTTCCTTCTCATATTCTTAATCATACCGAAAAATAACTTCTGATTATCTCTGTAGATCATCTTGAATATTTTCATTCTTTTACTTCTCGAGTTCCCAAATTCATTTTCATCAGCTTCATGTGTATCTTAAAAGGTCTGCGAAGGTGATTTGGTGTGTTCAAAACCTCAGCGACCACTTCATCATTAAGATCTAGAGACATACATTCATTATCTTCAGATTGGATCATGTAAAATAGTCATTGTTATCTGTGAATCCACTTACTTTCACCATTTAATGGGATTCCAACTTCATTTCCCAAATTGATGACTGGATAAGCATGATTTTGCGATCGATTCTTGAGATCATTGAGAAACATTGAATTTGTGAAATGAGGGCTACATACTCTATATGTGTTATATAGTTTTTCAATATCCATATTGACACCTGGCCGGTCACATGCTAATAACCATAATTCTGCCCTGAATTCAGAAAAAGAAATACAAACCAATACTTAACAATAAAACATCAACTGTTTTACAAATAAAATGTATCTCTAATATGAAAACACAATTATCATAATCTTTATACAATGTATTGCATAATAGAAATAAAGAATTATGAATAAATTACCTTTTAGGATCTTTGGGGAATCTAAAAAACTAACTCCTTTGGGGAAACCATATATATTTTTACAACCACTAACCGCACAACAAAAACTTCCTCTTCACATCTTTTTCATAATTATTTTCAAATATAACGTCAAGCGAGTCATTTACTTATTGGAAAATTATTAATAATGAATTTCGGAGCAACTTGTAACTCCTTGAAATCCAGATGTAAACACAACCCACGACCGCGCTGGCAGCCATGTTGTTGATATGATAGGGGACGCATGCGTGATAAAAAATAGGTCCTAAAAATTTTCGTGAGCGTCGCTACTGTGTTTTATGTTTACTGTGGTATTGCTTTTTGAAGTATCTTTTTCTTTTAAACAAGGCCTTAGAGTTTTACCATACTATTAATCTAAATTCCTCTTAATTTCGAAAATTTATTAGTAGAGCTGTGGTTATAATCGATTGCTTAAAACTAAACGATATTCTCAAAGGCGATGTTTTCTAGTCGCTTTGCCTAAAATAATTTTTTGAAATACATTCTGTCAGCATTTTGGTTGTTATTAGTGATTTTTATATTATCAGAAATTTATATTTAAGAAACTAATACCGTTTGACTTATAATTATCTTGCCTTCCTTCTCAGTCCGAACCTCTTGGCAGAGGTGTGGTGGCTGCCAATAACACTAAGTCCTTCCACTGGTTCCTATCGTCAGCAAGATGAACGGCATCATGCATTCCAACTCCGGTTAGCTCCCGAACTTGATCCGAGCAGCGACGTGGAGACCGGCCTCTGGGCCTACGGCCGTCTACTTTTCCTTCTATGTCTAGCAGCTCCATATCGTTATTCCTCCTAGCTATGTAGCCAAAGTATCGTAAAATTATTTCATGAATGGTGTCAGTTATTCTTTTAGCTACTCTTAGTTCTTTCAGAATCGAAATATTGGTTCTGTGCGCAGTCCTTGGTATACGCAGTAGTCTGCAATAACATCACATCACATCTCAAACCTCCCGAGTCTTGAGCGGTCCCTTTCTTTAAGTGGCCATACCTCTGCGGCATATAGTAAAAAATATAAAAAAACTAGAGAATGCAGGAGTCGAATTTTTGTTGTTTTAGATATATTGCGATCGGGCCAAAATTTTTGTTAGTTTCACGACAGCATGACGGGCAATCTCTATCTTTCGCTGTATTTCTGGCTCAAACTTCCAGAATTTTATAGTTAAAAACTTTCATAATATTGGGTTGGTTATTGTTGGCTCCGTCTATGATCATAACCTTGGTTTTAGATTGTATTATGGATGGTCTTGGATGTTTTCAGCGAAAATAGCAGTGTCATCAGCGTACCTCAGGTTACTTATATGCCTTTCATTTACTGAAATGCTCCCGTCATAGTTCTCCGTAGTTCTTCTCATGATATGTTCTCCATAGATGTTAATGAAAATAGTAATAATAATATTCAACCCTCACGAACTCCAGAGTGGACTGGAATTATCTTCACGACCCCTTTAAAGAAAAGTATAACATAACTTGTTTATTCAGACCATCCAAATATCTCTTGTAGTTTTTCTGAAAGCAGTTAATTTCAATAATTTAAACCTTCTAAAAGAAACACAAATCTGTTTATTTTTAAAAATATTATTTAAAAGTCCCAATTATTGTATTAGGTAGACATATCACTCTTATTCTTAATTCCACAATTTTTATTGTTATCTTGGTTTTTTGGTTCCGATAGATTAATATAATTTTATGTTTTTCCATAACATTTTTGTAATTGCCAAAAACACTCAAACTATATTTGATTATCTAAAGTAAAGAGTGATTTTTGACCCCGTACTTAATTAACATCCTGTATGTCATAATTCAATTGTTTTCGAGATATTAACATCTAAGAGCTAATGTTTTTTTTACACTTTTATTGTAGTTTTTAAACGAAGCTACGGATTCTTATCCCAGTTTTTAACATTGCCTTGAGTAGTCCCTCATGTGACGACATGTAGTTGCCATTTTTGGAATATCAAAAATTAAGATGGAAATGGTCAACCCAATGTTCTTTTGCACTATTTAAATATTATTTGACCTACAGAATCATAGTAAAATAAGAAAGTTTTCGTATTTATTTCTCATGTTGTCAGTTTTTCTCCAGGTATAAATGGTTAGTGTTTTTTGTCATTAATATAAAGTATTTTTAATATCTGTCTGTACCACTCTGTATATGCACTTTACATTTTCTCCAGAAAAATGTTGTCTGTTAAATGTTGTTAACTTTTTGACAGTTTATAAGGCAAAAATATCGTTATATTTAGGAGTTATTCTTAATTTTTGTTCTTATTAAACTGCCTAATCTCATAGTGTACCTGTTGGTGGATGATTCTTGTCTGTGATAGCAGTGGTTTTTAACACCTACGTAAAATATGGTTTTATTATAACTTTAATAAGTAGGATAAATATATGAAATAGTGATTTTTTTATGGTTGTTAAAAAATTTACCTCTCCTTGTTAAAGTAATTTTTTAAGAATTGTTACTAATGTAATTTAATTTCTGTTATTTAAACTAAGAGATTTTAAACTCCTTCAAGTTTCGAGAAATTTAAGACATTTTAAAGTGAAAGTAAAATTCATTTTTAGACTCAAGGATACTATTTTAAAGGATCTAATGATGTTTATTTTGTGACTTTTTGGGTCATTTGTTGGTTTGTCATTTATTTCTGCAATGAAACTAAAAGTTATGATGAAACCAAATCTTTATAAGTGATATGCCAAAGGAAAATGTTTATTTTAACGCCAAAGTGTAGTTGTCATACGTACATAACTTATTTTTTGTTTTATGCTTAGTATATAGCTTGTAAAAGTATTAATTTTAGCTAACTAAATATAAAGTACTTTTCCCGGTTAATAGATTAAATAGTTAGTTCTATTTTCTAATATTTAGTTAAATTTCTACTTAACACAAAAGGGCTATATTTTTTTTCAATAAATATTATCATTAAGAACTGTCGGAGAATATCAGAGTTTTTATATTAAAACGAAGTTTGCCATATATTTCAAATAGAAATAACCAAGACGGCTAAACGAAATTATCTGTGTTGTTTAAGTGTGCCTTAATAACAAGAGTTGTCATGAGCTTTATTAAACTTTGTTATTTCTTAATATCGTTATACTCTGTCGGAATTTAGGGAATCAAAAATAATCTATACATTCATTTTTTTACAAAAATGAAGAATTTTCATGATCAAACCTTTAAAATACATATGTATATATATATATATATATATATATATATATATATATATATATATATATATATATATATATATATATATATATATATATACAGTCGCGGTCATAGAAATTTATTTTTGAAGTTTTAATCCTAAATGTTGGTATAATTGAAAGGTATTGTTTTCGTTTATTTCGTTTACTTATTAGGATTAGAGAAAACTCAAACAATGAATCTCAGTTTAGTTTTAACCACTGAAATGGCTAGTACAATGTATTATTTCTTATCATGTCGAATTTTTAAACTCTCTTAGACAGAAAAATTTAAAATTGAATGGAGGGTTTTTCTTCACGAGAAATAGCGAAAAGGATAAAGTGCCACTGTGGTAGGAGTTTAAGAGAAAAATCTTTCCCAGGGCAGCACAGAGCGGAAGGAAATTACTGGGAGGAGAAGAAATTCAGATGACCGATTAGACCGTTTGATGATGCGATAGTCTTTAGAAGATCTCTTCAAAACTACTAAGGAAATATTAAGGGATCTAGCAGATAGTAATTCAGCTGATATAAGCCGAGAAACTGTCGTTAGGCGGTTAAAGGAAAAAGGTTTTTGGGCAAAAAACCAGCCATTTCTCAATAAAAAATCGAGAGAGCCCCTGAATTGAGCGAAGTAATATAAAAAGTGGATATCAGAAGACTGGAGAAAAGTGATGTTTTCAGATGAAAGCAAATGTACAATTTTAGTTCTGATGGTGTTCCCTCTGTAAGACGTCGAGCACATGAAAGATTTCACGAATCCTGCACATTAAAAACAGTGGAACATGCTGCAATTGTAATAATCTGAGTTTGTTTTTCCTACTTTAGGATCGTCCAAATAAACTTTATAGATGGCACTGTTAATGCAGAAATATATATAAAAATTTTGGAAGAGAGTTTGATTCCCTCAAAGAGAATCTATCTTTCACACTGTGAAAACTTCGTTTTTCAAGATAATTCTGCTCATTTTTATTGATTGAAAAAAATGTTACCGCCACAAGGTTTTACATTTTTTATTTTCGACTAGGTAAGGCAGTTTTTAACTGAAATTGAGGTCTCAGCATTGCCTTGGCCAGGAGACAGCCCCGATTTAAACCACATAGAGAACTTGTGGATGATCATGATGGAAAAAATTAATGCAGCTGAGCCTAAAAGTAAAGATGAGCTAAAGCAAACAATTGAGAACACGTAGAATCAAAAGATCAGTGATGAAATCTTAAAAAATTTGGTTGACTCGATGCCAACCAGAATTACATCAGTGATAAAGGTCAAAGGTGGCTCAACGAAATACTAGACGAGGAAGAAAGTGTTTAAAAACATATTTTTGATGTTGGGCAAAATGGAAGTATTTTTTTAATCACCAATAATTAGAGATTTATTATTTTCCATGTTTATTTCCTTTAGACTTTTTGCCTCCAGTAGCTATTATTTATAGTTTTTCCATTTCACATCATTTGTTAAAATCATCAGAAGTGAGAAACAAGTGTTCAGTTTTGGAAAAATATCATTTTTTTTAAGTGATACAATTTCTATGACCGCGACTGTATAAATATATATATATATATATATATATATATATATATATATATATATATATATATATATATATATATATATATATATATATATGCTACTAAAAGCTGTAAGTACTTTGATAGATTAAGTCAGAAAGCCCTGTTTAGTTTAAGAATAATTCGCCTGAAGCTGTCCATATTGTACAAGAATTACCACTACACTTTGATACCAATAAATGGAGTTTAATGATATAAGAAACCGAGATAGTCTTGTGCTTACCATTTGTGTACTAACAGTTGTGTTTTTAACATTACTTTGACTTGTATAAAATTTAAATTTGCAATTTAATTTCAAACCGATAAATCTACGGGGTGTTTAAGAATGTCTAACATATATTTTTGGATGTATTTCTGTTGTGTTCAAATGTCAAAGAAAAAATACATATATAGAGAATGTATTTTAAGTTAGAGTATTATTTTTACCTAATTATAGTACTCACTAAATCATTTCACTAAATATAGGTTATATAATTATATATCCTGGGTGTGCGAATAAAACCCGTTACGTGCTGAAACACGTATTTTACAGGAGAGGCAAAAAAACTGTCTTATTCCTTCTATTGAAACTTTTCGTTTATCAAATCGGCATTGGGTAACGCCTTTTTATAATCACTGCAAGATACATGGGCTCTTATATTACTTATTATAAAGGATGTTTTAGCTTTGTACATGGCAGGTTTTGCGAACAGCTTGTGAATTAGTGACACATGGCCAGTTTTATTTTTATCAGTTTTTAACATACGAACGTTAAATTTGACATTACTCCTGAGGGGCGGCTGCACTTTCCAATCTTATCAAACATTTTTTGGGAAAAATGCACATTTTTTCGTATTCGCCCCGACGGTATAAAAACAAAAAAAAATTTGATAAAAATCTTGACCACAGTTATGCCTAGTACGACCCTCACATCATATTGTAACATTTATCTTTGCCTAAAACAATAATCGAACTCAATATTTGACCAAATACCTGCATTTAGGACAAATAATAAATCAAAATAACTTAAAATACAATAATTTCACCGTACACTAGATAGGCAATAACGTTTTTATGATTCTGGATGTTTTAAAAATAGATAGGGGACGCATAAACAGATCTTTAAAGGGAACTACTTGGTGTAAAAAAAAACATATTAAAACATACTGAAATTTTACATACCCGAATTTAAACATGTAGGAAACTTCAAAGGAGTTTATCTGTTATTGTCAATAATTAATGTAGGCTATATTTAGTGAAGTGACTTACTTTAGTAAACATAAAAATGCTTGATTAACTGCAACATTGCATGATAGCAACGAAGTGTATTGTTTCTTGAAGCGTCAATAAACTAGTGATTAGCAATTTAAATATTATTTTAAATTTACTCTTTAAAGTTCGGCGGCCGGCGAGTAGTTACTGGTCTCGCTGCGCTCGTTCAATAATCTTACAGTCTCTCCATAAAAAATATAATTTTTGCTCCAATCAGAATATTCATGATTGTTAGTTAGTCTTAATTCTTGCTGATTTTTGTTGGTTTAGATTTATAATATCTGGAATTAACATCCAAATTTATTTGGTGCATTTTTGAACACCCTGTATATCAGATTATTTCATTGTTTTCAGGTAGACACAGGCTTTATATTTGCCGAATTTTGGCAATATTAGAGAAATTTAAATATTTCGTATTTTTGTTATTGTTTCCTATACTGGCTATCCTAGGCAGAGATGTTATCGATGAAATATTCGTATCTATAGCATACTGTGTATTAGGTACTAAAAGGTGACAGTTTTTTACCAAAAACTATATGTATTTGCTCAAATTAGAATATAGACATTATTTTATTTAAAAAGGTTCCGGATTAGACAAAATTTTAAAAATAGAAGGGAATGGTACAGTTTTTGAAAAATATTTTTTGTGATATTTGGGGAAAATAGAACTGATTTTTTTAGTTGTAGTTAGAAATAACAAACTTCCATTGTTCATACATCATACAAAGATCAAGTATATGTTTGTGTAAACATTAGAAAATACTCTTAATGTGTGACAGCAGCAAGAATGGTAGGTTTCACTCTTAAAAAAACGTATCTATTATCTTTAAAATTTCGACAACTCTTTTGCTGAGGGCATATTGAAAACTAACTTTATTAATAATAGATGTATTTTACAAGTCACAGTGTTACGCTTGAAATATCGTCCATCCACTGATGTAATTCCTGTAGAATATTGCCCTAAAAATAAAATGATTCGCCTAGTTACAGTCTCTGGCCTTAAGGAACGACAACAATGTGTGCGACCAACCCCATCGGCATTGGGAGGTAGATTCAAATGCACACAAAATTACCAATGCACGGTGTGCCTGAAACATGTTTTAATGACTTCGGCGACCATTCCAAATTTTCCGACGGTAATCGATTAGTGTAGTAATACAAAGCATGTGTGAACAATTTTAAAATTTTTTGCCGAGCCTTTTTGAAAAAAGTGCATTTGAGAATTAAAAATGGAAAATTTCGAAATAAACATAATTTTCTACGTTAATAAAGCTCACTGAATTTAGTTAAACGATATTTACATCATATTTATGTGATATTGCAACTTTCTATAATAGATACGTGAAAATTATTATTATTATTAAAAATTATGGTAATTTTAAAATTCCAGGTCAAAAATCTATGAAAACATATTTCCTTCTTTTTTTCGTATTGTTTTAAAATGTTCATAACTTTAGTTCTAGATCATCTAGAATTTTTTCTAAAAAATGATATTGAAGGGTTTAACTTTTAGTTTCATAGTCTAATATGAACATATTTTTTCACCGAGGTATAATTTTGCTAATTAGGTCAAAATAATATGATTTATCTTTAGTACAACATTTAAGGACTTTTTTTTTGAGATAAAGAAATAGCTACTTCAGTTGGTTTTTTTGGCAACAAATTTTTCTTTCTTAATATTTTTTAGTAAATCACTTACTAAATTCTTTTTCTTTCGGAAGCAGAGTATCACTAACATATTTTTTTTAAATTTTCGAAATTATTTGAGCGGCAGCTAAAATGAGGCTTTCCCCATGTCAATTCCATAATACATTTTGCACAATACTTTGCAACTATTTCTTTTGATCCGCTCTAGAGTCACTATTCAAAAAAAATGTCCTAGTTTTCGCGCTAAATCACACACACTACATTCACATAATTTTTTTCTTGAGATCTCGTATTTCTATGCAATGTTGAATAATCAGATAACTCAATGGATTTAAGTGTTTCATTTTTTCTTTAACAGCCTCATAAACTAAGATTTTACAAGAAGTGAAAGTTACCGTCGGAAGACGTTTATCGTCTGAGTCGAAATTTATGACTTAAAATATTATCTTTTAAAGATCCAACAATTTTATTCATCGAATCTTTTTTTCCCAAACAAAATAACCATAATTTTTCTTGATTTTTTTTTATGAGTAAGGACACTTTCTTTTCCTTTTTTAAACATTTTGTTGAATTAAATAATACTAAAGCCAAGAAATTGACAACTGTTATGTTATTTTCTACAACTTCATACCTAGCTAACTTAAATTCAACCAATAACATTATTGACCTCACTCAAACTGAAATCTGTCATATATCTATCACATGCACATTTATACAATGTCGAGAAAATTAACTTTGATTTTTAACTTGAAATTTTAAAAAATCTTCAAATTGCCATAATTTTGGTTCCAGAGTACCAACAGACTTTTACCACGTCTCAAATTAATGATTTTCATGTATACTATTATAGACAGTTGCAATAATATCATATAAATATGATGTAAATATCTTTTAAAAAATTCAATGAGCGTTATTAATGTAGAAAATTATGTTTATTTCGAAATTTTCCATTTTTAATTTTTAAATGCACTTTTTTTCAAAACGGCTCGACAAAAAATTTTAAAATTGTTCACGAATGCTCTGTATTACTACACTAAGCGATTACCGTCAGAAAATTTGGAGTGGTCGCCAAAGTTATTATAACCTGGCTACAAACAGCGCCCAACAATAAACTCGCTCACCGTATCTGATATATTCTAGCTTAAAAGAAAAGGCTGTCTAAAGAAAAATAACAATCTACTTTGGTTGAGTATAGTAAGAAATCAAAAACCACGTAAAATTCAGTGCAATTAATTTATTACAAAAACTTAATACCTAGTAAATAAGTAATAAAAGCAGTGAAGTGACGATAAGCGAATATAAATAAAAAAATGATATATATAGTCGTTACTCCAACTGGAGTCAATATAGGTTTGAATGTTACACCAAAGTAAATACAAAAAGTAACTATGACTATATATCCTCTGTACTCCTTGCTCAAATTGACTAAAGACAATAATTAAATTACTCAGCAGTGCAAGAGTTTAGAAATGTAATTTTTTTTTTGTAAATTGGCTCAGAATGTCATTAAAATACAACGCACGTCATCTACTCTTACTATGGGTATCGATAGATACTCCAGACAAACACACCAAAACTCCTTAAGATGCTGCAGTGCCTGTTAAATAGAATGATCTTATGCAAGTTAATAAAAAGTTTTAGATATGTAGTATAAAGTGGTTTCACAACTAGCAGCACTATTGCGAACGCACGAGTTGCCTTTCACGACAAAGGTCTAAACTCTGTTCGGAAGAAGGAAAACATCGCAAGGCATAACGTCTGCGTTGTAAGGTGGATGACGTGAAATGTCATCGAACTTACGCGACGCAACGCTACTTCAGCGTTATATGAGGCCTAGTAACGTCATGATGGAAAACTGGCATTGTCTCTAAACGAATCCTACGCAGCAGGCACTTTAGACTTATTTGGGTTTAACATATCCTTCTGTAAAGTACAGTATTTCCACATTCCAAGAATGTAAGAGGATTGATACGGTTTTAATCGCAGAAAACGGTAATAATAACTTTCCCGGCTGAAGAAACTGCTTTGAATTTTACGATTTTGGCGTACGCTTCTGTCTCTACTCCTTGGACTGGCATGTCATTTCAGAGCCATAAATATTAGTCGTAAAACCCGTACTCAGTTGACATTCGGTAGAAAAACACAATCTTCTGCATTCTATGAAGCCAAATTCATAAATTTGCTTGCGTTTGGCATTCATTTCAACAGTAAGCATTTGGGACACTCCAACGTGCGTATACTCTCGTGTACTTGAATACATTACAGATAAATTGATGTACCCATTCTTATAAAATACCCCTTTTTTGGCAACGTCAATCTGCCATTCGCCACATAGAGACACTGTTCGCCTACTGGGTGTTTGATTCCTCAGATTTGTTTCAACACGATTCTTCCCTTTCACGATAATTACTCGCCTTCTAACTGTACTCACATCAACACACGTATCTTGATACCCATCAGTTCCGCAGTAAGAAATTCTATGACAGTTCGTTGCTTTAATTGCGCGTCTATATCGGTCACCATTTTCAGAACTATCTTATGCAAACCCGTTTTTACTGAGAATCACCGCTCGGGAGACTTATGTACCATAAGTCAAGGCAAATGCCAAACCATTTTTGACACGATCTGTCTCGTCGTTTTAAAAGTTGTACTCATCGAAGCATTAGTTTTCAAGGCACCCTTGTATTATTTCCCTACATCGTGGAAAAAATATTTCATATAAAAATTGCAGGGTAAGTTTAGTCCAAGGGCATATCGAATGAAAGATCATTTATGCCAATCTCGTTTTACATTTAGTTAACGTCACTCAGACCGATCCTCTAGTTAACCATATATACACTATAATTTACACAATTGTAAAAAATAATTCCTCACACTTTAACTAGAAAAACAAGATTGTATAATATAAGAATAATAAAAAGTAACCTATACTTGATCTGTATTGTTTGAATTAGGATTGTAATATGTTTTTTAAGTAATTTTTTTTTCTGTGTCATGAAATTTGGTACAAAGTAATAAAATTATGAATTCTATAATTTATTTTTGAAAATTTAAGCTTTAGTATATTACGTTAACAATACGTTGTAAACTGTTCGCCATAAACGACACAATTTATTTTACTAGTACGGACTTCATTAAATAATTTTTTTTTTTAAAATTTGACTGACTAATACAATAGCAAACCAATAGTTAAAATAAAGAATAATACAAGTATATCCTTATTAACCCGTATGCTTCTTAAAATCAATGTCACACCATATAATATGGTGCCATTTACTCGAAATATTTTTGTTTTGTAGTTTGTACATTAACTGTATAGCGCTACGTAATCAAAGTAATCACGAAATTATCACTACTTTAAAACTGTCTACTAAAGTAAGTATAACTGGAATGTGAGGTGAATGTAAGGATTTTTTACTGAAAAAAATACTAAAACCAGTTTTTAAAATTCTTATATTCAGTGTTGGGGAATTTTTGCTAGAGTTTATATGACAATAATGACAGCAACGAAGACTACGTGAACAACCGCACTAGACGTCCTGCGCGAACTGTCTTTTCTCTCAATTTAAATAACACTGACTTCTAGAAAGGAATCGTCAATCTAGTATCTATGAGCTAATTAGGCGGTACTCAAAGCAATTGCTAAGGCTAGAATGAACTCCACACCCACTCGAGAGTTCACCGAGGCCTTAGATGAGCTATATAGTAAAAAATAAGTTAATCTGGTCTGCGTTTCTGAAATCAGGAGGAGGAAAGGTGTAGGACAATGATACCGCTGACACGAATTCGCCGGACTCAAAAGTCCGTTCCAGGGACCCGAACTAACTTTGGGTAAACCTTAGCAAGAGCAACCCTCAAAGAATGAACGAATCGGTGCTTTAAGGAGCATTATCGAAGCCCAGGCGACATATCGGGATTGTCTGGAAGATTTTACCTTAATTGCGCCTATAGGCGCTGGGAAAACTCAGGTACGAGGTCTTTGTATCGGTCATACTTCAAAACGAGGAGGCGCGTTTATAGCTAGGTCGGGGAGGTCTCGCGGAGATACTGATCGTTTGAGTAATTGTGGAAAATTATTAAGAGCGTTTACACACGCACTATTCTGTCGCGTCACTAAGTGGGGAATACTCGTAAATAAATTGCTTAATTTGACTGATATTTTCGCAGTTACAAATGCTATTATTTCTAAAGGAAATAGAATCGCCCTAAAGAAACAATACTCCATATAAAATAAACCTTTATACTGCCACAGAAGCAGATAAATTGCATAATATTTAATACGTTGTACTTTCTTAGTAGTAATTTCGAGTCAAACAAGAAGGAGCTATAAAATTAACTTGTAGTAAAATGTAGTTTTTTAACCGTTCATAAGGAAAAGGGTTAGTAAGGATATATTTATACTATTTCTTGAAAACTAAATCATTAATTTCTGCTAATACAGTCCTTAGTTTACAATGTTTCATCTTTTAAATGTAGATGGAGAGATCCAAGTATTTTTGAGTTAAGTACAGGGTTATTACCAACACCGTTAACAACTATAAACATTAAATTATTACTGAACGTTCTTTTTCAAAAATAATAATTTGTTATTAGGTATATTTATGTTTATTACATGTCATAACTAATAAGTATTCAAAGATTCTTGGATTTATTTTATACTTTTTAACAAAATGTTATTAATAATCAATACTGACTGTTTGAGTGCCACTGACCATTAGTTACCAATCTCACCGATCTATAAACAATTAATCTGATCAGAAACTGATATGAAATCTCTAGATCTACAGCCAACTTTGTTTTGAAACCTCGTGTTGTCAGTTTTGATTAAATTTTTAACAGAAAGATTATTTTATTTATTATAAGTACCTATAACCAGAAATTTTTCTTCAGGGAAGATTCGTTTCAGTTTGTGATTAGGTTATATTTATATAGTAGTTTTTTTTTTTAATTTAATTCCTAGTCATTTGTTTTTGTTATCGTTAATCTTCAATATATTTTGTTAAAGTTTTTATAAAATGTTTTATTTATTTTGTTCTTTATTAGTTTATTTCGCCTCTAGTTTTTATTTTGTATTATTTCAGTTATGTGAGTCTCTGTGTACAGCATGTATTTGGCAAAAAAGTAAGCCTCTGTGTAAAAAAGTAGTGTTGGAAAACTTAAGTTTTAAGTAAGTAGATGATGTACGTGATTCTATAAGTCATACAGGGTTTCTTTTTTTAGGTTCCGACAAGTATACTATGAGAAAGGCACTGGAAAGACGAGAACAATATCGACAGGTGAGTATTTTGCTCAGTGTTTTAGAACCAGTTTATCAATGTAGACTTACCATTATCTCAAAGTTACCGCCACTATGATAACAGCAAATAGTTCTCTTGAGTTGAAAATTTTTGACGATTTTTGGAAGCTTAAACTCGACATTCAAAATATAAAAATATACATTTGCGCCTATATACATATGTATATAAATATATATATATATATATATATATATATATATATATATATATATATATATATATATATATATATGTATATATATTTATATATATGCCGAACAGCCTTCAAGCGGGGTGCGATTTTGCAATTCAGTGTCAGTTGTGATCCTGCCGCTCTGTTCTCTTATATATATTTATATATATATATATATATATATATATATATATATATATATATATATATATATACATATATATATATATATATATATATATATATATATATATATATATATATATATATATATATATATATATATATATATATATATATATATATATATATATATATATATATATATATATTATTATGTATATATTTATTATATATATATATATATATATATATATATATATATATATATATATATAAATATATATATATATATATATATATATATATATATATATATATATATATATATATATATATTATTTATATTATTTCTTTATAATTCCTTAAACTCCTAAGTGAAGCATAGGGATTCTCCGACCTGTTCTATTCGTTGCTATTATCTCTACCTCACGTAGTGTTAGCTCTCCTCCATTCTTCTAAAATAGATCTTCTTCATGTTTATCTGTATTCTTATGGATTCAAATCTAAGGAGCTTTTTGTTATGTCAGCATTGGGCTTTCGCAACGTGTGATCTATCCTTTCCCATTTGTGTAGTAATAAATCCCCGTGTATTTCTTATTGTTGTGTATGATGCCAGAGGTCGAAAGGAATTTATAATGAAAGTTTATATTTTTGTTTGTTAAGGTTTTTGTCACTTTCCAGGTTTCACAACCATGTAATAGCACCGATTTAACATTGCTGTTAAATATCCTGGGCTTGGGGTCTGTGTTGATTTGTCTTGATGCCCATGTAGTTTTTAGTTAAGCAAAGGCTTGCTAAGCTTTTTAATTCGATTATGTATGTCTACTGTAGCACCTCCTTCTTTGTTGATAATACTGTGCAAGTATATGAATTCTACCTGCTCTGGGTCAGATCCAGAGATACTGAATGTTGTATTTATGTTGGTGCTAATTCTAATGTACTTAGTTTTGGCCACATTTATTGAAAGTCCATATATTTTTGCTTTACGTTCTAAGTTTTTCACCGTCTTTTACATGTCGTTGTGTGATTGCGCCATCAAACAGATGTCATCTGCTTACTCTAGATCAGTCAAAGATGACGGGACGCATGCCTCGCACATTTTCCAGTGCCTTCTTCAGCACCGAGTTTAAAACTATGTTGAACAGTAAAGGAGATAAAGTACATCACTGTCTAACCCCTGTTTTCACCTCAAAAGAACAGCTTATTTGCCCGTTATGCATGACCGTACCAGAGGCGTTGTTATATAACTCTTGTATTATAATGATAATTTTCTTGGGCATTTCTGCTTCCATTAATGTTTTCCGAATTGGTTAGTGCGATATGTTACCGAAGACTCTCTTGAAGTCTATGAAAACTAGGTAAAATGATAAATTCCATTCAATAGATTGTTCAGCGATTATTCTGATGGTATTGATGTTATCTATACAGGAGTGATTGGGTCTGAAACCAGCTTGGTTCTTGCTGAGTATGGGTTCTATAGACGTTGACAGACGGTTTTGTATGATTTCCGCTATTATTTTGTGTATGTGGTTAAGAAGTGTAATTCCTCTCCAGTTCTGGCAGAGGGTGAAGTGACAGGAAATTGATAAGGAATTATTTAACGAATTCATTAAATATACCTAAAGATTTGTGGAAATTAATTATTCAATCATTGAATAGTCAAATTAATGTTAATGAATTCAATACCTTTCTTGCACTTTTGCTACAAAAATTATAAAATTAATTTTGATCACTTAATTTTGTTTGTTACTTTGTAGATTTAAGATTATGGTTAGTAAACAAGTTGATCTCATTCCTAAACGCTCTACTATAGATTGTATTTTGAGGGTGGTAATTGACGTTGGGAAGGGCGTGGAAGCATTTAATTGAGTAGATAAATTACGCTTGGCATTAATAAAACACAATACTTGCGTTTAAAATCTTATTTACATAATCTTAAACAAGCAATATCAATCCTCAATCAATAGGTGTACCACAAGACTTAATCCTAGGGCTCTTTCTCTTTATAATTTTTGTAAATGATTTCACAGCTGCCATTTTTCCTGACAGATGAATGCTGACAACAGTAGTAACGGTCTCGATCACCGATATCGAGTAAATATATATCTGTCTATCTAAGGGAACTTATAATATAACTACACGTATTTACAGAAATATCGAATGGTGCAGGTATCAGTAATTTTTACTTTATAAACTACTACTAACCACAATGCTTTTTTCTTTCAGGTTAGAGCTCATGTTAGAAAAGACGACGGTAGATTGCACGCCTATGGTTGGAGTTTACCAGGGAAAGTATCAACGTCTGAACCTGCCATAAAACACACAAATGGTTTAGCAGTTCCAGTGCCAGTCTACTGTCGACCTCTTGCGGAAACGACAGCAAATATGCGCATTTGGTGTGTGCTGCTGGAGTGAATTTGATGGGTGGATATACCAAGGATGGAGGTTTAATGGTAAGAATATTTTATTAGGAAAAACACTATTGCTTTTTAAGACCGGTTAAGGATCAGTATTTTCTGTGAATACTGTGGTTGTCTAGCTTCTACGAATTTCAACTATCATACAGTTCCAACAGTGTCCAGATTCTATTTTACTACTGACTATTTGTAAATTGTGTTCGCAAGCAACAGCTGCAACGCAGCGTCTGATACGAGGGCTACCTTTTAAGTTTTTACAAAAACAGTGAAAGAAAAAAATTGCTTTATTGTTTCTCAAAATAAGCGCCTTTAAGATTTATACACTTTTGCATGCGTTCGAACCAATTCTCAAAACATTTTTCCACTCTGAAATTGATACCTCAAAAACATGGTTTTTCAACAGCTTCTTGAGGTGATGAAAACGCTGTCCACGCATTTTTTTTTTTGGTATTCGGGAACAAAAAGAAGTCGTAGGCGACAAAACAGGTAAATACGGGTAATGAGACATCAATCCGATGTTTTTCTTCTTCAAATAATCAATTGTTTGAAGTGCAGTTTGAGAGCAGGTATTGTCATGATGAAGAATGATGCTACGTTTTCGGTTGTTTTTTCCTGATTTCATTGATGACTCCTGGCAAACAAATTGTTGTATACCATTCAGCATTACCTGTTCTTCCATCCTCTAAAGTAATGGTTGCAACATATCTGATATAACCAAAGAAACGAGCAATAATTTTTTTAAAAGTGCTTCCCGAACGAACCACTTTTCTTGGATTCGGTTCATCTTGGAATACCCAAACAGCTGATTGTTGCTTAGTTTTCAGCTCGTACGAATATATTTCCTTTCCAATAACGATGGTGTATACGGATTTTGCATGTCCTCGATCGAATTTTTTAAGCATGTCCTTACACCAATTGACAGGAGCCTGTTTTTAAGTTTCAATTAAATTATGCGGAATCCATCGGGTACAAGTCTTTTACAGCTAAATGTTCATGCAAAATCGAATATATTGCAGTTTTCGATATGCCTAAGGATGCCTCTACCTCACGGTAGGTCATATGCCGATCCTTTTCAATCATGTTGGACACAGCATCGATATTTTTTTGGAGCAACAACCGATTTTGATCGACCTTCATGAAATTAATCGCTGACAGAATCACAACTATGACGAAATTCTGCAAACCAATTGTAAACATACTTTTCTGATGGTAATTCATTACCAAAAGTTGAACGAAGCGATTTGAGGCATTGTTGTTTCGTTAGACCTTTACTAAAATCGTAAAAAATCATCCAATGAAGACCTTCACGTGAAATTTCCATTTGTTCACAAAACTATTTTTTTAAACGCGCGCTGTAAACAAACTACAGGGCCAATTTCTGAGCTGCCACTGTTTAAACAATAACAAATGTCAAATTTTACAATAATGGTAATGTCACATCACAATAGCGCCATCTAGTGGTCATTTGTAAAAACTTAAAAGGCGACCCTCGTACAGTCACCGTGACCACAATAATATTACGTTTTTGGATTTCGGTTGCTTTTACTGGATTTTCTATTGAGGAGCCCTAGAATTTATAACAATCCCTTCTTTAAAATGTTACTGCTTTAACTATTAATTTCAGTTCTAGTAAGATAACCCATTACCTTTACAATTATCAAAAATATTTTAACATTTACTTTAGGTTGGTGGTAGCGTGTTTTACTCAGAAGAGCCAAAAATTCCCAACACTAAAGAACCTGAAAATGAGGTGCAGTCTCTGGATCAGGAATTAAATAACTGTAAAGAAGGAGCTTTATTAGAAACTCGATTATCTTCATTAGTTTGGATCGTAACAACTACTCGACAGGCCAGTATTGTCACAGTAAGTATTTTTTACTTAAATTAATCTAAACTATTCAAGCAAGTAATGCACGAAATGCTCCTTTGGAGAATATAATTTATTAGTCGAGTTGTAGCCCAGATTAATAACTGATTTGTATACAAAATGTTGAATACAAGCTGTAAAGAAGCTGTTGCTTCTAAACAGCTTGCCTACCGATAGTGGCGTGAAAATTCTAACGTCATAAATTGTAACATCTTTGTTCGTGCCCGGAACAAATGTAAAGAAATTATCGACGAAACCAAGAAGGCACACAATAAACGAATTAGAATCAAGCTTGTTACTTGCCCCAACAATTTCATATCCTTTTGGTCAGTCGATAAGGCAGTTAGTCAAAATTTCTCCAAATCCACAAATCACTACCCACACGTCCAAATAATTTTATTGCAACAACACCTGTTGAAAAAGCGAACTTGGTGCTTGAACTCTGCTTCATATTCTACTGTTGATTCCCAAGGAAAAACACCATCTACTATTCTCATAGTGCAGTTAAGGATTACCGATATTGTCTGTGTTAAGGATTACCGATATTCTCTATTGGCAGCGTATCAAAAACGTATTTTAATGAAACTAGACATCAAAACAGCTTCTGGCGCTGACGAAATTCCTGCCATAGTACTCAAAAACTGCGCGAGAGAACCAACACCAGTTTTTTGTAGACTTTCCAGAGTATCCTACAGAAAGGGAATATTTCCTTCCTGCTGGAAATGCGCTACAGCTCAGCCGATACCCAAAAGACAAGAAGACCTTGCCAAACAACTACCGACCAGTTGCACTGCTTTCAATAATATCAAAAGTCATGGAAAAGGCTATCAATCAGCATCTTCTAAAATATTTTGAAGGACTCAGTATTATTAGCGACTATCGATATGGCTTTCGTAAATATAAATCAACAGGATCAACGCAATTGAACACTGTGGAGAATTTCGAACGGTTGCTCTTGATTTATCCAAGGTATTCAACCGTGTTTGGCACGATGGATTGTTGGCTAAGCTACGTTCTTCTGGTATGTCTGAAAAGTTCTATTTATGGCTCTTAAATTCCCTGAAAGAGCGTTCTTTACAATCGAGGGGTTTCTTTCTAACATCTTCAGTATCAACACCTGTGTGCCCCAGGGCCCCATACTGTCTCCTGTTCTCTTTCTCATTACATTAACGAACTGCTGGAAAAGACCAGGAATTCAATCTTCAGCTTTACAGATGACAGTACGCTTATCTCATCATTCACTTTGAACGCTCAAACATCGGCTACTCGTGCAAATATCCATAGACAGCAGGCGGTCGTTCAACTTAACAGAGACTTGGAAGAAATTCTATCTCGGGGGTGACAGTAACCAAGTATAATTTAATGCTACAAAAACCAGGCGGCAGTTTTTTTCTAAAAAAAGTTAACGTTAGTGTACCCGACATAGTTATGTCGGGGCATTTATTGGATTCTATTCAGAATAAAGTTGGTCGCCTGATTGGAGACCCTGAACTGGCCAGCAACCTTGAGTCGTTGGATCCAAGAACGGTTAGCGACTTAAGTCTATTCTACAAGTATGTTCATGGAAAGCGTTCGATGGATGTAGCCCTCTTAATTCCTCCCAGATCATAGAACTTCATCCCTTTTTACCCCAATTTACAACGATTCAAAACCAACATGAATCGCTTTTTTTTCCGCACACGTGTCGCTCCTGTAGCGCTTTAGGGATTTCCCTTCAGCACGTGTGCTAGGCCCATAAAAAAATACAACTTGTTTTTGTAATGATTTTAATTAGACTCAATGGTTCACTTACTGTTTTTAATTCAACCATAGACGGATGAAACTAAGACATTTGATGTAAATGGTGGAATAGGTAGCGTCCCATTGGAGAAATATTTGTGTGTCGAGTAGAGACATCCAGCTAGCAACCAATGTATTTCTACTAAATAATCTATAAAGTTTGCGTCAAGCTATACTATATCCGTGATAGTTTGATAGAGAGTTATGTAAATTTATTGGTCTGAAAAATAAACTAAGAAATTTTAAAAATCTGACCTGCAATGTGATTACGATGCCTCACGAATATAAGACCTGACGTCAGGTTTCGAACTAACGTGCCTTTTTTTTATCATCATCAATCGGTCTTTTATAGCGTTCTTCGCCTTCCGATTCCCAGTTTCCATCCTCTTCGATCTTCCCAATCTCCGGGTCTTAGATTTCTCTCTAACATTGCCCTTTAAAACCTCCAAGTCATGTTACTCTTGGTCTCCTTCTTCTCCTCCTTTTGCTTGGTACCCACTTTAGAACCATCTTTTCTTCTTCTTTCTTTCCATTTAGGTGTCTTATGACCGCCTTTCCTTTACTTATTCTTCTCTCCACTTCTTTTTCCGTTCTACCGTCTTTACTTATGTTAGTTCCTATATATATATACTCTTCACATGTATCAATGACCTGGTATTTAGAGTAAGGCTTCCCTGTTTTCCTCCCATACACAAATATTTGGTTTTCTTGCGGTTAACTGTTAAACCCCAGTTTTTTATAATCTTCAAACAGTTTTCTTGTCACAAATTCAAGATCTTCCTTGTCCTGAGCAATAACCACCTGATCGTTGGCAAAATGTAGAGTGTATAACGTTGTTAGTCGGTCAACTGTATTTCTATTCCTCCACATGCTCTTCGCTATCTTTTTAATGCCTCATTCAGATAAATTTTGAATAATGTAGGAGACTGACAGCAACCCTGTCTGTTACAGGGAAAGTTCACAACTTTATTCGGGAATGTGATTGGTCATATATTTGTTTTACTGATCATAATTTGAAAATTTAAAATGTATTTCCGCCCTACCTAGTATAATGCAGTACAATGAGCACGTACTTAACAATACCAGTGAAATTACGGACGTCTTTACCTTACATTTTCAGTCCTATTATTTTCCCCTGATTTTTTCTCTTTCACATTTTTATGGTTAATTAAATACATAAGAATATGTAAATGTTTCAAAGAAATCTGGGTCTGATGGCATACCCACATTGTTATTAAAATAGTGCTGTATCTCACTCGATAATCGATTAAATGTTATTTTTCAAAAGTCAATAGACTGGAAGTACTCCAATCTTCTATCTATTTTCAAACATAACGATTGTCAACTATCGTGGCATTTCACTACTCCCTACTCAAAACTTTTTAAATCATTTCTCGCTGAAAATTTCAACACATTTAAAAATTACATTATACCACAACAGCACAGTTTTTATACAAAACGCCCCACTACTACTATAGTTTCTTATTTTATTTGTTGAAGCTGGTAATCATGCTGATTGCACTTATCTAGGCCTTTCAAAAGTGTGTGGCATAACTTGCCGTTCAAGCCGCTCAGTTCATCGATTCATACCTTTCTCGTCGTTATCGGCATGTTAATATTTGTGGTATTATTTCAGTTGAAATGTTTGTAATATCAAGGGTTCCACGAGCTCCTCGCTTAAAATCGGTACTTTTTTTTTGTTATTTATGAACGATGTTGTTTCTTGTAGTAAAACATCTAATTATTTTTTAGATGCAGGCGACTTAAAATTTTATAGTACTGGTTGAAATTTGGACTGAAAAGGAAGAATCCTTTTCAGTCTGAACCTCTCAGCAGAGGTGTGGTGACTGCCAGTGACACTTAAGTCCTTCCACTGGTTCCTATCGTCAGCAAGATGAACTGCATCATGCACTCCAACTCCGGTTCGCTCCCGAACCTGATCCGACCAGCGACGTGGATACCGGCCTCTGGGTCTATGAGCGTTAATTTTTCCTTCCATGACTACCAGCTCCATATCGTTATTCCGCCTAGCTATGTGGCGAAAGTATCGCAAAATTTTTTCATGGATGGTGTCAGTTATTTTTTTAACTACTCCTACAATCGAAATATTGGTTCTGTGCGCAGTCTATGGTATACGAAGTAGTCTGCGATAAAATCATATCTCAAACGCCTTGAGTCTCGAGCGGTCCCTTTCTTTAAGCGTCCATGTCTCTCCGGCATATAATAAAATAAAAAAAAAAACTAGAGAATGCAGGATATTGTTTTAGATATGTTGCGATCACGCCAAATTTTTGTTTTTTTCACGACAGTATGACGCAGAATTTCTATCCTTCGGCGTATTTCTGGCTCACAACTTCCAAAATTTGTCATTAAAGAGCCCAGATTTATAAATTTATCAACAACTTCACAGTTAAAAACTTTCGTAATATTGGGTTGGTTATTGTTGCCTCTGTCTACGATCATAACCTTGGTTTTAGATTGATTTATCCGTAGTCCCAGCACCTCGCTTTCCCCCGCTGTAATTGTAACATGATACGCTCACGGTCTTCGATGTTTTCATCATCAGTGTCATCAGCGTACCTTAGGTTGCTTATACGCCTTCCGTTTACTGAAATCCCCCATTGTAGTTCTTCTCATGATATATTCTTCATAGATGTTAAAGGGAATAGGTGACAATATGCAATCCTGACGAACTCCACAGTGGACTGAAAAAGGTTCCGATAGGACGTCATTCACTGATAATGTACGAACGGTGGATCGGAACTCCCATACTATTCAATACCTCCCAAAGTCGAGATCACTTCACCGGGTCAAAAGCACGCTGATAATCAACAAAGCAGATGTACATTGAAACATTAAATGATCGAGTTTTTTCAATTAGTTGACTTAAATTCAGAATATGCTGACGAGTGCCCTTAACCTTTTACGAATCCCGTTTGTTCTTCGCCTATTTGTGGGGAGAGGTAGAGTCTCAGTCTCTCATAGCATTACTTTGCTTGCATGATTTATGAATGCAATGAGGCGATAGTTTGTGCACTCGGATGTAGACCCTTTTTTGTGAAGTGGAACAAAAATGCTGGCCAGCACCCTGTCTCTCAATTTTTTTAGCATATATTATGTAAGAGCACCACACCTGCTTCACCCAGATATCTTATTACTTTGCTAGTTATGCTATCCGGCCCCGGTGTTTCACCATTTTTAAGTTTATGGATAGCATTTTTGTACCTTTGACCTCAGCATCAATGATTAAGATGGTTGGAATCGCGCCTCAGGAATTTATACTATTGATAATTCAGTTACTGAAAATATATTCTCAATTAATAATCTTGGAGGTATCCATAATGGTCCCACGTCATGCAGACTAGGTAGTGGGAAGAAGAAACCTCTTTTCACATCCTATATGAAATTGCGACTTTAACTCCGAACAGACATAAACTGTTTGGAGATCTACATTGTGGCGATAAATTACCACATGAAGGGTTTTGAAGAAAATAAAATAATAAAGCTTAAAGGTATGGCGCTAATGTATTTAAAAGATGGAAGCACAGTAAGCCAAGAGACTGCAGTGCACAATCAGGCACGATTGCCTACCCCGCATACAACCAACCAATGATCTTGGGGAATTTATTTTTAACTTACATGTCCACAAACAGGCACAATTGCCTACAACCAACCAATGATCTTGGGGAATTTATTTTTAACTTACATATCGATACCATTATTCTAAAGGGCTTCAGGATGTTTGGTTTTATTAAAAGAAATTTCAAACATATCAGAGTTACAAGGGCGCTTACTTGCCTGTATAAATGTTTAATTTAGATCAAGACACATATTTACATTATAGGTTATAGACGCCAATAACCCAGCTGAGCTTCTAAACAGTTTTGGGGTATGTTCTGCTCACGTCCTATGTATAGCCAGTGTTCCAGGAGCTAGTCCTAGTGATTATATTGACACGCCCGTTACAATACCACCAGAAAGTAAGTTTAATTTTAAAAAAGGTATCCCTATGTTAAAATTTTAAATTTTTTTGAGTTTTTATCACCTAAATTAGATAATAAATAAATCAAATAGACCGCTACAATAATTTCAATCTAGTTATTTTTAACAACCCCTCGTATCATTAGTAGTTCTAATATTTCATATTTACAAGGGTTATTTCGTCACTATATTTAAAAAATATTTCCGGCTTTGTTGCGCTTTTTTAGAAAAGGAAGTTATATCAGAAAATGTAGAAGTAAAAAAAGAGGAAGGAACTGAAATAAATGCCTCACCTGCCAAAACAAGTGAAGGAACCGAAGATAAAGATAATTCTTCCGCCCAAGCCAAACAGTCGGCTAGAAGTCAGGAAGAACAGAGTGAGGCTGCTATTGTAAGTTTTTTATGCTACTAACTGTATTTTAAATAAATTTCGATCGCGGGCCTTCCCTTTGTTAAGATGAATTTTTGTTGTAACAGTTCAGTGTTCAACAGATTAACCAGTGCGGAAAATCCTTTTTTAACGAGAAAGATAACTGCCACTTCAGCTAGTAATTTTAAATTTTCTTCTAAACGGAATGCAATCTGATTGTCCTTGATTAAAAGGTACGTACCAAATCGGACTAAGGTTGCCAGTTATCTTTCTGCGGTGTTTCTTTTATTTCTATGGTCAGTAGTTGTTTGATCCGATTAAATTCTTTTAATAAAGGGACACCGTTTATTTTATCGCTTTTTATTTCCTTTTTTAGTTGGGTAAAATTATTTTCATTGAAAAAGACGAAACGGCAGTTAACAAAAAAGACAAATATAAGGCAGAAGTAACTGTACAAGAAATCGAAACCAAAGAATCTACGGGAAGCGGCGACAAAGAAACCCAAAATAAGACTACAGATAAGGAGGAAAATAACGAAACAATAAATCATGAAGCAAATAAAGAAACAACTTCTGATAAAGATGAGAAATGCAAAACTGACGTTAAAAAGGAGAATTCTCAAGGCGATAAATCCCCAGATGCTGATAACAAGTCCAGGGAGACGAGAAAAAAATCACCAGATCTCAGTGAAAAATCGTCAAGTGCAAGTGAGAGTTCAGGCCCGACTCAAGAGGTTTGAACGATATTTATCGAGAGTGACATCACAGAAGGGTGCAACCCTGAAATTTTATAATTCTGTTAACCTGTAATACCGTATTATCGTATGCAAGCTGTGGCCTATCTTTTGGGATATGATTAAGATATATCTTCTATTTTTCTCTTGAAAGCTTTCAATTTCAATCAATAATTACTTGGAAGGATCATTATTAGACTCTTCTGTGATGTCACTCTTAATATTCAAAGCTGAAAAATCCCGTATTTGTTATAACAGTTTATATTATAATCTTCCCAAGCAATAGTAACGTAGGGTGCTTTTTTCTATTTCCAATATATCCGAAGACTTTTTTAAGAACGAATTTAAAATTAGTCTGAATTTTCAGGTGTGAGAGCATCTAGAACCCTTAATACAGGGTACGATAAAGGCCAATATCTCCTTAGTATAAGCAATAGAAAAAAATGTTTAATACAAAAGTAATGGTGACACTTGAGGTTAAAAAACACCTTTATTTAAGTAATACAGAGAGAGACTTTTTTTTTGGATGCCGGATGTATTTATATACCTAAATTAAGTTGGTTACGAGATATTGGCGTCTAGAAAATGAGATTGTTTAATACTTTGCTCGTGTACCTGCCTTGTTTTAGGGTTCTGCCGGGCCAATATCCTTTAAAAAGGGCCCCTTATAGGTTAAATCCTCGTAATATACTCCTGGTCCAGAATTATTAGAGATTCCAGGTGAGTTTGTCTAGCCCTCGTGATTGCGGGACAAGACATAATTAGATTGAACTGCTGTTTCTTCATCCTCCAAGCACCATCTAGGAAGCAGTACCCTGTAAGGATTTCTGTCTTCATTGTCAGGCCTTCCTTGCTTAATTTCACCAAAGACCAACAAAATGTATTCAAGGTCAGACAAGTGAAAGTCTTTGATTTTCTCATCCTTGGTGTCCGGTTCTAGTCCCTAAGGAACCTATTGTTCAGCAGATCTGCGAGTGTCGTACCACCCATATTGCATAGGATTTCTACAAAGGTGCTTGTGAAAGCCCCCCTCTTTTTTTTTATGGCCCCTGAGTGGTCAAGTACCCAAACGGGCAATAGGTTATTTGTAAGCTGGCTAACAAGTCCTTGCACTCACTTACTGGTTAAGAGCTTACCCTAGCTTGTTTTAAAGACATTAAGACGGCTCTCCTGTCCAAGCAAACATATGCGGTCCTCCGTATGAGACTACGTTTCATACGGAGGACCGTTCATCTACCAACCACACACGAGTATTGTATATATTTTTGCTTGGAAAACAGATGCGTATCTGCTCAGGAACGTTTATAATTTCGTTAGGTACTCATTCTACGATTCTTGTATATTTAAAAATTTCTAGTTTAATCGGAACAATCAATTTTCTGACCACCGATCACTTTCGTTTATTTCAGAAATTGTCATTTTTCTATAGTTAATGCAAAATTAAGACAGGGTCATGCAAGCCGTTTTGCTTTAAAACACTGATGATTATGTAAGAAAGAAATATTTGGATTTTTTTCACAAATTTAATTTAATATATATATAGGTGTTAAAATGAATTATTGGCCTTCATCGAATACATTATAATCGGTTTAAAGTGACATATAATACATTATAATCGGTTTAAAGTGACATATTTTAGCTTCAAAAAATAACCTGAAAAAGTTGTAGACGTGATGTCGTTCGAAAGGCAACATTTGAGCCACTGTACAAAATTGTTACTATACTTATAATGAAAAGTTGATATACTACGATAATCTCACGAACGCCGCAAAACCGAACGGGACGTAATTCACTATTAGATCCTCCAACCTGCTCACATTGTGACTTTTGAGCTTTATCAATAACAGCTGATTCCTGCGAATTATACTTGAAGAAAAAAACCGGCCTAGTGCAAGTCGGACTTGCGCAATTAGTGTTCCGTACGGTGATTCCTTATAAAATAAAATCCTTACCCAGGCTAAGTGAATTAGGCATTAATGACATGTATATATCTTAATATCCAATATGTATTTTCACATTTTTTCTTAGCCAATAATGTATACTAGCTATAGCACCTTAGCTACCTAATAGCGAATAAATCAATCTAGCTCAAACTATAATTTAGCAATAAAAGTGTAAAAGAAACATTTACTACCTAAATATTTGTTTCGTTATAAACAAATAAAATGAAATTATTTTGTCTCGGTACAGCGACGCAGTAACAGTAATAATGTACTGGAAAGTTGATTAAAAAAACGTCCACCATATAATTTCTTTTATACCAGACAAATTATCAAACGTAATGCAGCCTTGATAATTTTTTCTCAATCTATACTTTATAAAGACTATTCCAGAATTTTTTCAAAATTTTTTGATCTGTACCTAGTTTTCACGTTCATCTCCTCTAACACTGACGCGTTAGTCCGCCCTGTCCAGGAGATTCGAAGAACTCGTCTGTATACCCACATCTCGAAACTTTCTACTCTTTCTGCCAATTTGCTTTAGTACATTGCAATGGGAAATCTGAGCGCATTAAAGTTGTAATTTGGTCGTCTTCGTTATAATGCGATCCTTCCAGATTTTTGTCAATTTTTTGTTAATCCTCCATGCGAACATCCTCCAACGTTGGTGATCAACGCGCCTAGGTATACGAAGTTCTCGACGACCTCGCTCCGAGCTACCACTCTCCTCGTGTGTTCCGTACGGAACACTAAAAACTAAAGTTTACTAGCAGTGGGAGGAGAAAGTTATACTGCTGCAAGGCAACGTGTGATCTCACATTTTTTAAAAAAGACCCTGAAACCATACATCTATTCTGATCCCTATAACACCAGCCCGCTGATCTTAGTTGTTTTGTTTCGAGTCTGTTTTTACGTACAGATTAACGTCATATGCTTTTGTGTTTAATCAAGTACCAGTTGATAGGCTTTGTTTAGTGGTATTTAAAGAAAGTGGTTGGCCTTAATAAGCTCGTGGGAAAACTGTTTACTATATATATATATATATATATATATATATATATATATATATATATATATATATATATATATATATATATACATTTTAGAATTACGTCTTTATGTCACTAATTTTTTAAAAAAGTCTTGGATTGGATTAAGACATCCTTTTAATAATTTCATAGTGTGGCCTGGAAAGAATGCGAGAATTTAAATTTATGGTACAACCATCTCATCTATGTGCAATTTGAATTGTCATTCTGGTGTTTTTTTTATGTAGGATATTAATTTTTATTATATGAAAGATAATTAACTTTCCCATTTTAGATTATGTCTAGTGTATTATCAACTATGTGGCTTGGAGATGAGCTTGGGAATGTATATGTTCATTCTTCAGTCGCGAACTGGGGTCAAAGATTGCATAGTGTGAATTTAAAAGATGCTGTGATAAGTATAGTGTAAGTGTTTTATATAAGAATACTATTACTAAAATGCGCTAGAATATTGATATTTGTAAACATGTTGGCCTATTACCCAGTTATTACATTTTGTTTGAAACTTGAATGCAAAGCCTTTTTTGGATTAGGGCAGCATAGTTCATACAAAGCAGATATATATATATATATATATTATATATATATATATATATATATATATATATATATATATATATATATATATATATATATATATATATATATATATATATATATATATATATATAGATATATATATATATATATATATATATATATATATATATATATATATATATATATATATATATATATATATATATATATAATATATATATATATATATATATATATATATATATATATATATATATATATATACACATATGTATATATATATATATATATATATATATATATATATATATACATACACATATGTATATACATATATATATATATATATATATATATATATATATATATATATATATATATATATATATATTTATATATATATATATATATATATATATATATATATATATATATATATATATATATATATAGATATAACTATAAAACAAACACTCTTCTGAGACGAATTATAAGTTCAGTTAATTCAACTACATACAATCTATCAAAACTCTTAACTAATATTTTAAGCGTTGCATTTGAGGATGACACTGATTGCAATGTAAGAGACACTTTCTCGTTTGTTAACAAAATAAATTGATCGTCACTACCAGAAAATTACGTATTAATATTTTTGGAAGTGGTATCTTTGTTTACAAATATACCTCTATACTTAATCCTGAGTATTTTGGAAGAAAACTGGAATTTAGTTCAAGCACAAACCACTATGTCAAGGCATAATTTTTTGATTCTTATGAAATTCATTTTCAACAACACGTATTTTAGTTTTAACCAAAATTTTTCAAACAGATTTTTGGAACTCCAATGGGGTCTCTTATCAGTCCAATTGTAACCAAAATTGTGTTGGATCATCCTTTGGAAACGGTGGTCCCCAATTATCATTTAACCTGCCCTTTTTGTATTAGTATCTTGATGATTGATTTGCGCTGTCCCAAGGATAATACAGAAGTCATTTTAATACATTTAACACCCACATACAGTTCACTCTCGTAATAGAGTAAGATCTTAGTGTTCCTTTTTTGGACACCAGAATAATAAGAACGAGTGACAATAGTATTATACTTGACCGGTATAAAAAAAAACCCACAGCGTCAGACCGATTTATAAATTGTTTCTCCAATCATCCAAAAAATCAAAATTTAACACCGTGATAGCAATGAAAAAACAGGGTCATACACATTAGTGATGATACATTTAGAAAAAGAAACTTGACCGATCTCTACAACATTTTTAATAACAATGCCTATCCTAAGCACATTTTACATAAATTAATTTATAACTCCAATATTATTGCTGACCCTACTGATGAGGCGCATATGCAGCACACGATATACAGGAGGCTACAATTCATAAAGTCAATCACAAACTCAATCGTCGCCTTATTCAAAGACTCTAAAATATAAAAATTGCAAAATATAACAGCATACGAGGTTCTGAACCGTTTTCAAAAAAGGATAGAACGCCTATTTTATATAACTGCGTAGTTTTATACATTGTCTTGTTTGGAATGTGAGGCTTGTTATATTGAACAGACATCGCAATGGTTAAAACAGAGACTCACACAAGAGTGACTGCCGGTTGGGAAAGAATTCATGTGCCGTAGTGCAACATCATTTAAAAACAGGTCATAATTTTGTCTATAACCACGATAAAATTTTAGCTCACGACAACTATAAAGGGAGACTTTTTAAAGAAATGTACCACATAAACAGGGACATCAACCCAATCAACTATAAATCAGACACTAATCAACTTAGTAATATCTACAACAACATAATCAATGCTTATTAATCATTTACAATTACAACATTATTAATTAAAATTTTGCCACCTCTTGTTATAAAAATAAGTAAATAAAGTATTTTTTGCTGTTTTTTCCGTTTATTTACGTCAGTACATATGCACCGAGGCTGTTTACACTCTTAGTTTGTGTAGAAAATTCTAGATGTTGAGTTTCGATTTCAAAGATTTTCGTACCTTTTTTTTTATTTATTTGTTTTATATTTTGACATTTTAATACCTAGACGAAAATTTTTTTTTAATATATCCGTGTATTAATATTGTAGTTACTCCCGAAGAAGTTACCAAACGATAACGAAATATTGAGTATTAAAGAAAAAAGAGTTTTATTTACATTCCAGACCGATTCCCGATAATTAAACACGCATCTAATTGACGGTCAATAACAGATTACCAAATTAAATATATATATATATATATATATATATATATATATATATATATATATATATATATATATATGTGTGTGTATGTATATATATATATATATATATATATATATATATATATATATATATATATATATATATATAGGGTGTTCTAAAAACCATCGTATTCTTTTCGAGGGTTGATAGGCCAGCTTTTAACTCACCAGAATATGTAAATATGACCTTAGTGAAACACAAAACACAACTACAAATTTCCGTATTCTAAAAATCTAATTATTGTTACGTAGTCCTGAATAACTCTGCTGTTGCTCACAGTTTTCTCCTCTTGTGAACAACAGGAGGGTTATTCAGGATTACGTAACAATAATTAGAATCTTAAAATACAGAAATTTGTAGTTGGGGCACTGGATAAACTGATCTAAGGTGTAGAATTTCACGAAATTCTTAAAAGTATTAATATCTCGAAATCTAACGATTTTTCACTGAAGTCATATATACATATTCTGTTGAGTTATGAGCTGTCCTATCAACCTTCGTAGGGAATACGTTCGTTTTTGGAATACCATTTATATACAAAGTGTTATAAAAATCATTTAATATCTTTAAACCCTCTTGATTGAAAGATTTACTTTCATGGGATCAAGAGGAACTGTGGAAAGATAAGGATAAATGACTGTTGGCTATTACTAATGAGAAAATTGGCCCTACGATAATCCATACATTGTCCGTATTTGAAGGCCAAATAGCATTTATTTACTCATGCCTCGTTAGTGTCTCAATCCAGTGTTTATTAATATACAATTCTGTAAACGTTTGTTTTGGTAGTATATTATGTATTTTCTTAGTAATTTGAGTATAAAACCAAATCCTTCAAAATATGTCTCCTTTCATGAGTTCAGAGTTTTTAAAGCGGTGTTTTGATTTTAATAATGGTTGTATGATACATTCGAATGGTCTGAAAAGCAACGTTTTTTTTTTAATTCAAGAAGTGTTTGTTATTCACACGTCGTTGGTAGCAACGATTATTCAGTGACTCATAATCAGGCAAAGTCTTTTATTGGGGAAGGTAAAAATTTAAATTTTGTTCGGCCTTTTTATGAGGAATATCTACAACAATACTTGCAAAAAAATCTTTTTTAACAGTTTATTGAAAAATTCGATTGTTTTAAGGAAAAAAATTTTTTAATAGAAATCTTCCACAGATTACAGAACTTATAGGTCCAATTCTTGATTTCTCTTATGTCGATTGAAAAGGTGATACTGGCGTTTTGCCAATCATCTTGCCGGCTTGTTCAGAGCTTCCGCGGAATCTAACACAGGAACTGTTTAATTACGCTCTGCACATACCTTTTATGTTAGCGGACCGAGGGGGGGAGAGGGCAGACCTTTATGGATGAACTGTTCCCGGGTTGGTAGGAGGTAAAGACAAGTGTCAATATTAAGATTTTTTGGATGTTTAGATATTGCGATTCACTTCTGATTTTTTCTAGTTAGATCCATCAAAATATCTAAATAATCGTAATCGTGACACTGATCTTTTACCACTCTAGGAACAGGTCATCCATAAAGCCCCGCCCCTTCTCCCACCTCGGTCCGTTAATGTAAAAGACGTGTGCAAGCTCAATTAAATCAGTTTCGTGATACATGTCAAAGAAGTCAGTTTTCGGAATAAGCTCTTAGGAAGACGGCAAAATGATCTGTAAAATGCCAGTGTCACTTTTTTAATCGACACAGGAGATATCCAGGCGAATTATACTGTATTAATTTTTAATACAACCATCAATTTTTAATAATTTTTTATAGGCATGTGAATGGAAGAGTAGTAGTAGCTCTAGCGAATGGTCAAATAGCAGTTTTTAAGCGAAATCAGGAAGGCGAGTGGGACCTATCTCAGTATTACATAGTCCAAATTGGGCTACCCCACCAGTCAGTACGTCAGCTGGCTGTAGTAGCAGATAAAGTTTGGTGTGGCTATAGGAATAAAATTCACGTTTTACAGCCTAGAGAGTTGAAAATTATTTATACTCTGGAAGCCCACCCTAGGAGAGAAAGTCCAGTAAGTATTGGTTTATCAATAGGTATGTCAAAAAATATCCAGTTTTAATAATTACGTCTGATGCCCAACCTAATACATATAACAATTTCTTTAATATAATTTTTTTCATTAAGATAAGAGCTAAATAAAAACAGCTAATTTAACAAGATTATAAAATATACCCGTTTAGAGATGCAGATATATTGCAAGGGCTTTTAGTAGTACCTCCTATATTCCCCCCCTACAAGCTTTTCCATGTTTCCTCATAATGTGACCAAAATATTTCAGGTATTGTCTATTAATTCTATTTGAGAGTGAGTCATTTATACTAAGCTCTTCAAGAATAAATACATTAGTATGGTGTTCGTTATATGATACTCTGAGGATTCTTCGATATGCCCACATCTCAAACGCATCGATTGGTCTTTTTATCAGCTTGTTTAATGGTCCACGTTCCAGTGCGTAAGTTGCTATGGGGAAAATAAGGATGAATAGCAATCTTAACTCTGTGTTTTTTGTGACAGCTGGATCTTTCCAGACCCTAGTCAGTTTGATCGTCGAGTTTCTAGCCATAGCCAAACGTCTTCTTAGTTCCACTTCACATCCACCATTGTTAGTTACGAGGGATCCCTAATAGTTGAAATGGTCTACAACAGTGAAACCAGCAATTTTATTTATGTGTGACAGATCTTCATTACGACTAACAAACATTACTTTGGTTTTCGCTCTAAAGGTGAGCAAAACTGCTGGAACCTCACACGGTACTCTTATCGATGAATAATAAATAAATTCATTAACAGACTTGAATGAATCGGCCGTTGATTGGTTGTTAAAAGAATATATATTTATAATAACTTATGACCGTCAAGTTTACCGCTGTATGTCGAAGTTAACCTCGCTTCGCGCGCATATTCTACTGCAGAGGTAGCTTCTTTATAGACGCAGATAGCAGCTAGAGTTTATTTTAGCCAATTAGCAGCTTATATAATAACATCCCAACCCTCATCTGCTCTCATATAAGTATATTTTTAAAGATAATTTAAAGTTTAACACATTTGATCTTTAGGTTCGCCAAATGGCGTGGTTAGGCGAAGGTGTATGGGTCTCAATACGTTTAGATTCCACGTTGAGATTATACCACGCTCACACTTACCAACATCTACAAGACGTCGACATCGAACCATATGTTAGCAAAATGTTAGGTAAGCAAGTTTCATATTTAAAGTGATTCATATATTTGATATTTTTGATTTTAAAAGACGTTATAAAACAACATATACAACATTCGTGAGGACTTGATCGCTCGCATTCTTTTAACATGTATTTTTATTGTTAAAAGATTTATATTTTAGTTAGTGAATTGTGTTTTGTTACTATTGCTTAAAATCATGGGTTTCATGAGTGAAGTCACGAACATAAACCTATTCAGCAGTAAAGGCAAGTAATACAATCTATCAAGTAAGAACGTGTTCGCGATAATTCATTTTTGGTAGATGCGATTCTAGAGATTCAACAAAAAATCGGTAGAGGGATACTTTTACTAAAATGAGTCTACGACTCATTTTAGTAAAAGTATCAGTCGATTCCGAATTTTCGTCGAAATCACGTAAAATCCAAAATGAGTCACTTGTTTGCGCGTCGGTCGAGGCAGTCTTTCTTTGCTCCCATCTAAAGGAGCCTAAAATAACACATTCCGCGGCCGCTAAATATATTAAAAAGTCGGTATGGTTTGTAAAGAAATGGGTAAATCATTTTAACGAGACCAAAAATGTCGACGACTTACCAAAACGTCGCTCGGTAGGCAAAGTCACGCCGAAAGTCGAAAAAACGAATCGTGTCTTTGTTTTCACGGGACCCGGAATTGACGCTGCGTCAAGGAGCGGCAAAATTAAGAATATCGGGTTTAAACGTGTCCCATCAGACCATTCGATAATATTTTCGTTGAAGAAACCTTAGCTGGGTGAAAATCACGTCGCGAAGCAGCTCGCTTGGGTCCACGATAAGATATTAGAGTGGCCCTCACAATCACCGGACGCCGACCATATTGAAAATGTTTGGTTCTTGTAAAATCTTGATATAAGACTGATTTGTTAGTAGTCGATGAAGTCAACCAATTTTGAGACCACGTTAGATACTTGATCATATTTTCATGACACCATATATGTGATTTGTTTAGGATTGCTTGATTATTTGGTAAAATTTCTTGTATTCTCTATTTAAAGAACTTCTAAAACCAATAATTTAGTAACTAATATTATAAATAATTTTTGTTGTTATTTTTAATTAACGAACATAATTGTTCCTAACGTATTTCAGGAACTGGCAAATTAGGCTTCTCTCTAGTCCGTATTACGAGTCTGTTGATATCATCGAATAGGTTATGGATAGGTACCAGTAATGGAGTTATAATATCAGTACCATTAAGTGATGGTAGCAGTAACTTGGGTGTGGTCCTGCCTAGGAGCTCAGGTCTACCAGGAACAGGTATTTACATTAATTGCTTTTTAATTAGCGATCCTTCTTGATTTTCACAGGAGCTGCTTGACTTCCCCTTTCATTAAATATTATTTGCAGTTCTAGACTTTTCCCCAAAGATATACACATCAATTGGTTTTTGAGAACTCACGAACAATCCTGCATCTATTAGTATATTCGCGTTAATCTCGCAAACGACTGAAAAAATGTTTATGTGGTTATTTAGAGCATCGGCCAAGGCGATTTAGAACTAGCAAAAACTCTTAAATAAATAAAACTCTCTCCTAAATCAAAGGTTTCTAATGTTTAACCACGTTCATAAATACAGTACAAATTAGTGAAATCTATATTAAAATTCATGTATTGCAGCCCATGGCTCCGTGGCGTAGAGCGGTGCAGAAGGTCTCGGGTTCCAAGAGTTGTTTGCAGAAATGCGATAAACATCCGTGGTAGCACTACCGCGTTGTCTAAAAGGTACTGTGAAATACAAAAATGTATATTTCGGCACTTGGACAACGTTGACGGGGATTATGACCTCCTCGCCGATATCCTTAGGGTATGAAAAAAGGGTAAAATCCTTACTCAGGTAGGAAGGCGAACGATAAAAAATCCAGAAGTTTGCGAGATTAACTTGGATAAGAAAAACTGACGATTAAAGAGGACTTGATAAATACAAAAACCTTCTTTTTAGGTGTAAGAATCCCTCCTCTACCAGGTAGCTATGTTCCTTATTGTACCATGGCGCATGCGCAGTTAAGTTTTCACGGACATAGAGATAATGTTAAATTTTTCGTTGCCGTACCTGGAAATGGTGGTAAGTATCAGACTATAACAAATATGAATTATGATTTTTTTGTATTAGGCTATACAATTTACCATTACATTACAGTACCACAGTAAACATAAAACAGTAGCGACAGTCCGACTCGGCACCTTTGATCTCAAGGGGTTCGAGTTTGTAATAATCACATGACCTGTCGTCATATTGCGGGGATGATGCCCGCGAGTTTTTGCTGATTGAAAGGAACAAAAAAAGAGAAAAGTTTTTCTTAGAAACAATTTTTTATCAAGTTCTTATTAAAACAGATATACAAAAAACAGGGAAAAAGACAAAAAATACAAGGAAAAAATACATTTAGCTTTAATGCTTGTTGCACGTTATTCATTTAAATATATCATTGTTGAATTTATATTTCTCAACTATTAGAGATATTGTCCAGGGGGAAAAAATATTCTTTTTCAGAATATATCTCTACACACCTTCAGCTTCGCGCAAATAATCTCAACAATCATGCTCCTTATATTTCAGCGAATCCTAGTAATCTGGAGAGATTGAAAATAATTATATTATCATTTTAAGATGAGATCGTCTTTCTTCTGACCTTAAAAATGAAGTGAACATACTTTTTGCTTCATTTTGTTATTAGTTAAATCTAATATAATAATTTCCATACAACTGATGACTTTTCCTACCTATATACTACTTATATAAAAAAATTAAATCCATCCATTGATTTATTCAAACTCATTCGTGCTAGAGAATTGCTACTTTTGCATGCACGTGGAACAATATAAACCAATACAATAATAAAACATCAACTGTTTTGCAAATAAAATGTATCTCTAATATGAAAACACAATAATCATAATCTTTATATAATATATTGTGTAACAGAAATAAAGAATTATGAATAAATTACCTTTTAGGATCTTTGGGAAATCTCAAAAAACTAACTCCTTTGAAGATACCACATATATTTTTACAAGCACTAACCACACAACAAAAACTTCCTCTTTTTTATAATTATTTTCAATTATAATCTCAAGCGAGTCATTTTCTTATTGGAAAATTATTAATAATGAATTTCGGAACACGTCATAAAAAGATTCGCCTTGAAATCCAGATGTAAACACAGCTTCGACCGCGCTGGCAGCCATGTTGTTGGTATGATATAGGACGCATGCGTGATAAAAAATGGGACCTAAAAATTTTCTTAAGCGTCGCTACTGTGTTCTATGTTTACTGTGACAAATATAATTTGTTATCAAGTGCTCGTTTGTATCCAGGTAAATTTAATTTGCAAGTTACTACTCGTATGTATTTTGTATGTTATAGTTTACATCCTATTGAGGCGTGGATGTAAACGATAAAAACTGATTAATTTTACTATTCCTTTAAGAATGAGACTTCAAATTTTAAAAATGTTGCAACCTGAAAATTAAAGATTCACTTATCATTTTATGGCGGTAAAGCCTCTCTTTTTACCCCGTCTAAGATTTAAAAAAAAAATTAACATCTTTTTATCCTGTAAAAGTCGAGACACCTGAATTAAACTGCATTTCTGTACTACAGATCTTGGAGAATAATATTGCTTAAAAATAATGTCCCCTAAATGTGAATCGTTGTGTTCTTGGCACTTTTCTAAACTAGGGTTGAAATTATTGATCGCTGCTCAGTACGTCGCTTCCGTAATGCGCGAGGATCGTTACTGTAAACTTTAGTGAGATATCGAAACAAAATAAATACAAGGGAGTCAAATCAAGGCTACGTGGAGTCCAACTTATGTCACCTTTTTCGAAATCAGTTCAACAAATTCTCAACCATTTTCACATATCGCTTCGAATATGTGTTGTACTGCCTCTGTGATCCTCAAGCACGAGCCGATTATTCCACGCCCCAACATTGCGGCCTAAGTCGTCACTTGAGGGGGGTGTTTTTTGAATTGGACTTCAACAACGTTAATTATGTTTATTGGCGAAACCCTTTAAGGTGTAAATGTACCTTATCCGAGAGTAAGATGTTGCAAAATGTAGAAAAACGTTTAAACATTTGATTAACAAAGTTGAGAAACATCAGTGACCTTTAGTTCTTGCACCAGCTATACCTTGGAGGGGTGCCGACATAAATACAATCTGTCCAGTAAGAACATGTCCGCGATAATTCATTTTTGGTAGATGTGATTCTAGCGATTCAACAAAAAATCGGTAGAGGCCTTTGTCTACGACGCATTTTAGTAAAAGTATCAGCCGATTACGAACTTTCGTCGAAATTCCGTAAAATCCAAAATGAGTCATTTGTTTGCGCGTCGGTTCGAGCAATCTTTCTTTGTTCCCATCCAAAGGGGTCTAAAATTAAACATTCCGCGGCCGCTAAATATATTAAAAAGCCGGTGTCGTTTTTGAAGAAGTAAGTAAATCATTTTAACGAGACGAAAAATGTCAACGGCTTGACACAACATGGCCCGGTAGGCAAAATCACTCCGAAAGTCGAAAAACGAATCGTGTCTTTGTTTTCACGGGGCCCGAAATTAACGCTGTTTCAAGGAGCGGCAAAATTTAAAAAATCGTGTTTGAATGTGTCCCATCATTCGACATCTTCGTGCTCATGATGTCAAATTACAAAGCACATTAAAGAAACCTTTGTTGGGCCAAAATCACGTCGCGAAGCGGCTTGCTTGGGCTTACGATAAGATACTAGAGTGGCCCACACAATCGCCGGACGCCAACCCTGCTAAAAAACGTTTAGTCCCTTATAACAAGAAAGCTCAGAAGAAAGACTCTAAGGACTTTGACTCAGTTGTCTCGCGAGATTCGAAAAATTTGCCAGAGTATGCAGAAAATCTCGTTGACAGCATGCCTCGAAGATGCCAGGGAATTATTGATGCAGGAGGCAATTGGACAACTTACTAAGGTAATTGTGCCGCTGTTAGCACACCAAAGAATACATTGATGGCAAAAAATATCCTGAAAACATATTTTTTCAACAATACGAGCGGTTCTTACTTGACAGAATGTATCTATGACAAATCAGTCAGTCAATTACAAGCACTTGCTTTGTGTCTTATTGGGTTCATTCAGTGTTCTAATTCGGAGAGTCAAGATCCCTGTAGATGCTTTGTACAGTCGTAGGTGAAAAGTCTGAAAGTTATTCGAATGTGACACTTTCTAATGCCCAATACTCTGATTTCTCATTTAGCCAAAATCTGGAAAGTACACGTTCCAGATGAGTTTTACTCTTCGTTTTACAGTTGATTGTAATAACAATTTATCTTTTATATCCTATATTTAGATACAGTTGTAAGTATATGTCTGGAAGTTGTTCATACTTTTTAAACTTTCTACTGTGAATGAAAAACACAAATTGTAGAACAAATTGAAAATAGTTAAGTTTTTATTACTGCAAATGCCTCATTTTTGTTTCATTGTCTATGTTAATTTATCATCTTTAGGATTTAATCCAAAAATCGAAAAGATATGTTTTATGCTTAATTCAAGTCTGAAATTCATGAACCTAATCATTTATGCCTTTAATAAAATGTTTGCCACGATATAAATTTTTATTTTTCCCCTGTGGGAATTAAAGGGAATAAATTTATTAAGGACAATTAGTGATTTAGAATTTATAAGTATCTAATTAAATGCTGGTGTTTTTAAACATTTATTCTCCAGGCCAGGCTTTTTGAATAATAATCCGTTTCTTTCAAGGTTCTGTTAATTCTTTTTTAAAAATGTTGATATACACTTTTATATTTATATTTTTGGGAGATTCTCTTCACTAAATATCCAGAGAAATATGTGATAAATTTAATTTATATGCTTTTTATCTTTAGACTAGACAGTTGCAATGTCTCTTTTACGACCATATTTTCTTCAAAGTTTTGATGAAGGAGAACTTGCAATTATGGGAATATTATATGTATGTGTGTAGGTTGTTTTAATGTAGCAGAAAAGTTTGTCGGCTTATCCGAAACCTCCAACATCTTCTTCACATTTGTTTTCTCCAGTACTTTTAGCGCAACAAGTGACTATTATGTTCTGTAAAGATGATCGTAACTGAAGGATTAGGATAAAAACTTTGCCTTTGGGTAACTTTAGAAAATAATTTTCTCAAGGGTCTTGATCAAGTCTGTTGATTAATAAATAAGGAAATTTTTCCTTTTGGTTTTCCCACAAGTTCAAAATTGTCCTTATAGATCGAATGCAACCGTCAAAACAATATAATCTAGTTTTAGAGACAATCTAGCTATGTAGCCAAGATATTGTCATTTTTAGGATTTCTATCATAATGGGTCTTTGGCATCCAAAACAAAAATTGTTCGGGATGTTTTTTAGCCTTTGTATTTAGGACGTCAAAGGTATTATTAACAAAATGTGCTTCAATGCGTCTCTAGGGATGACAGTGTCCATTGCTATAGACATATTTTTACTAAATATTCAGGGCGGCAAGTTTCACACTCCACCGTTTTGCATGTTTCCATCGTATTGGGCCACCACTCCAGTGAAACGCTCACTAACTACATTTCCAAGGACCGAGGTTAGATTCGGTACTCTTACCCCTTGTGTTCGCTCAATACTCCAACAAATTTGAATTATTATAACAAATCACTTTGTATTATATAAGAATAAAGCCATAATACAAGAAATAAACCTTTTTCTTTAAAGACATTTTGAATTTGCCAGGTCAAAGTGCAGCTTCAACACCCTCTGAAGCCATGTCAGTATCAGTTAGTTCAATAGGATTACCTCCTAGTCAAGCAGGCTCCATGTTGGTTATTTCTGGCGCAGAAGGTTATGTAGATTTTAGAGTCGGTAAGTTTTGAGTTCACCGGAAAAAAGAAATTATTGAATTGTACAGTCAAAAGGCATTTTTGATTTATATAGTAGATTTTAGTAATCTTAGATTTGTAGGTTTACCTTTTATCTCTCTTAAAACTAAAATATGAGAGTTGGTCGAAGGCTTTGTACCCACCAATCATATCATATATCTGTGAAATCTTTATGCATGTTAGCATATTTATAGGAAATATTTTAGATTGTTCTATGTGTGATTTCCGTTTTTAACACTAAAAAGTAAAAATAAAGCCCAAAGCTTTAGGAGTTTTAAGAGGTCCAGCGATGTTTTAGAACATTCACCGCGCCGTTTAATAGAAATTATGTAGATGTTCGATAGCCTTATACTTAATGCACACTTACTTTACTGTATATGTATTGCACTAGTTATGTTCGTTTGTTACATAAAAAAGCATGATTATAACTTAATATAATACTTTAGAATTATGGGATTCCTGGGGTTTAGATTAGTTGTTTTCTTTCTTCACTTCTATTTTGGTTATTAACATTTTATATTCCAAATTAACGATGTCGGGAAAATATCAATGTACATTTTGTTGGGTTCTTTTTACACACGGCATGAATATTAAAAACGAACTAAATAAAAAAGTAGAAGATTTGAGTTGTTCTTACGCAAAGAGAAAATTCACTTTGATTTGCTTGATAATAAACTATGTTAAATGACGGCTTTACCAACAAGTATTATAAAAGGAACCCACTAAAGGTCAAATTTTATTTTGCATTTTATAAAATAAGGTCAACTTGTATTCTTCTACAAACATGGTCTTTCTGAGCTTGTATAAATCCGCTTATATATGTAAATAACTATATATTCGCTCAGGTTATGTCTCCGAGTTGTAAAACACTTAAAACAATTCACGCGAAATTTGTACTCTCACTTCTTGCCGAACAGAACACGGCGTGTCGTCTGAAACTGAAAAGGTGTTTTTATCTTTTGGGGCTGGGCTTGGTGCGGGGAGGTTTTATGGTTTAATACGGTTTAGAAACATAAACTGGGCGAACGGATTTTAAATATCACTTCAAAATTCTTACAAAAATAAAACGACGATTTACAGAAGACGATAGTGAACCTAGAGATGGAGCGTCGCATCTTCTTATATGGCAGATTATTAACGGCGAACCTGGGAATCCCATAGGGTAGGTCTGCATTTATATATAATTTGCTGTAGAAAAGGAATAGTTTTTTTTTCATTTAGGTATATCGATAGAAAAATGTAGTTATCTGATTTTGGCAAAATATTTTTAGTAACCGTAGTCGTTTAGCTTACATATTTTGAAGGTTATATGACAGTGCGGCAGCGGTGAAGTTATAAAGAACTCTGAATTTGAGTACTCATTGGAACCCACAAATAGATCTATGGACTTCGTAAAGCGTATTATTCTCTGAAATTAAAGCAGACGCGATTCTGAGCGTCTACTATGTTCTGTCATTACTTATATCTTGAACTGTCAAGGTGCAGATGTAAACAAAGTATTTATAGTCTGACAAATAAGAATTCGACTGCTCGTATTCTTGAAAAAAATATGTTTCGAGAACATTTCATAATGCATTCTTTAGTGTGCTAAAAACGGCGCAATTACCTTGTTGTCCAGTCGCCTCCTGCATTAATAATCGCCTGGCATGCTGTCGACGAAATTTTCTGCATACTCTGCAAATTTTTCCAATCTCGCGAGACAACTGAGTCAAAGTCAGAGAGTCAGAGTCTTTCCTCTGAGCTTTCTCTTTACAAAGGACCAAACGTTTTTAATAGATAGACGTTCGGCGATTGTGATGGCCACTCTACTATCTTATCGTTGGCCCATGTGAGTTGCTTCGCGACGTGATTTCCTCCCAGCAAAAGTTTAACATAATGAGCACGAAGATGTTGTCGAATTGTCTCATGGGACACATTCAACCCGATTTTTTCAATGTGAAAACAAAGACATAATTCATTTTTCGACTTTCAGAGTGACTTTGCCTACCGAGCCACATGAAAATAATTTACTCACTTCTATACAAACGATACCGACTTTTTAATATATTTTTTCAGCCACGGAATGTGTCCTTTTAAGCTCCTTCGAATAGGAACAAGGAAAGACTGTCTCGAATCGACACGCAAACAATGACTCGTTTTGGATTTTACATGATTTCGACGAAAGTTCGGAATCAACTGATACTTTTACTAAAATGTCCGTAGACAAAGGTTCCCTCTACCGATTTTTTTGTTGAATCGTTAGAATCGCATCTACCAAAAATGAATTATCACGGACACGTTCGAAATATATAATCAGATTAATATTTGATCTAAGATAACTTAAATGATCTCAAAAGACATTTCGAAAAAATATTATACTCACCGTCACCTCAAGATATATATTAAAATGTAACCTGTACATATATGGGAACAAAGAAACTAGGATTGAATGCGTCTGTCTGTGATGAATAATGATAACCAGTAAATATCAAGATATCGAACAGCAATTTCAAAATTCACGACGATTTTTAATGCAATATCGCATTGCAGTCTAAACAACTAAATATTTTTCAGCTTTTAAAAATTCGTCCAAATGCTACTAAAATTGATTTGTTAACAGATGCTCTCATTAATTTCACGATCATTAAGATTACGAAAAATATAGTCACCCATTTCCGTCGGTCTGGTGGCACGATGACTCTCGAACGAAATGAGATATCAATTTTAAACTTGGTACATAGATATTATCTAATGAGGGGATGAAGCCTATAGTTTTTGAACGATATCGCTTCAGGCCAAAGGGGTAAAAGGGGTGGGATCAATATATTTTAATGGTTTTAATGTTAATGTGTTAAAATAATAAATAAATTTTGTATATATATGTTTATAGTAAAACATGTGGAATGGAGTAGGAGATTAGAGGCGCTGATCCGTATATGTCATGTTATATGTCCTTGTTAGGGTTTTTCAAATTGAGAAATCCAAAAATTAGGTAGTTTTATCATTGCTTTCAATTTTAACCCAGGACAGGGCTGAAACAGGCGGGGTTGTTTAATATTGTATAATTTAGAAAGCATTGTGAAATATTTACAGGTTTCGTGCACAAATTTTAAGCATATTATTTATAGTGAAATATGTAACCGGTTAAAGGGGTATGGTAGGGGGTGAGAAGTGTTGCTTCTTATCTATGGTGTTTTTTTCAGGGTTTTTTGAAGTCCAAGAATTTGAAAATTAAGTTATTTTTACATTACTTTCAATTTTAATGAAGGAAGGATGTTAAAGAGATGAAGTATATATAATATAGTATATATAATAATATTATGGGAGTTTTTCCAAGTTTTTGGTTGCAATAATGAACAAATTTTGAGCATAATTATTATTATGCAACGTATAAACGGTCGGGAAGAAATTTAAAAGGGTGTTTTCGTATTTATTGTGTGTTATGGGTCTTTTTCAGACTTCTTCGAGTCAAGGGATGGAAATATTACATTATTTCTTTCTTGATTCTTCAAGTTCAGGGGGAAAGGGGTGGGGATCAGAGTGAACTCAGAAAAATGTTAAGTTGATTATAGAACAACTATTAGAAATACAAACCGTTAACTTGGTCGAAACTTACACCAGACACCGAAGGTAGAGTATTGTTTTTATTTCCCTTGCTAAAGTGAAAAAAAGACCTTCCACCTTTTCTTTACGATTTACGGTTCTTAGATGACGAAAAACATATTTTCCTATTTCCGTCGGTGTATCTGTCTGTCAGCTTGCCCGTCTGTGGTCAAATTTACTTATTTTAGAACTGCATGTTTGCGAGGAAAGTACTGGGTACTTTACCGATTTTTTTAGAAATAACGTTTCTCTTAAAAAAATATCTTGCCAAAAACATATAGTTTTTTTTATTAATCACAGAAGTTGTTTTACTATTTTGTATAAATTAAACTAGGTGACGAAATGGAAGACAGTATGGTAGGAGATGCAGCAAAACTCCGCCGAAGCTCATGGTAACACTCAAGGAGAGCTCAGCCATCTGATTGTTTGGCAGGTATCAGCTAACTAATAGTGTTATTCAGTGTTCATTCTTTTAAGTAAAAAAAATCTTATCGATCTACACTGGTGAGCAACAAAATCGACTCAAACTATTTGGCTTCATTTAAAACGAATCCGAGAATTTAGTGTTCGTATATTTTTATTTATTTTAGTATCATTTGAAAGTCCATTCTATTCTTTTCTAATGATACCAAATTTCACAGCATACCTCACGCTTTTTACTGATTAAAATGATTGAAAGGGGAAGCAAGGAGAAAAGGATTGAAAATAGGGATAAAAGAAAGGAAAAAGTAAACAAATTTTAAATTTCACAATTAAAATTATTGATAAAAACCAAAATCAATATTTTGTAACCCCCTCTACCCCTTCATACTGCTTCCCGCCAGTTTTTCATTGAGCAGGTGAGCTTTTTCACCACAGTCTGTGGGATTCTTTTCCGCTCTTCCGCCATCGCAACCTTTAAGTCCCTCAGCGATGCAGGGGCTGAATTTCTGGCTCGAACCCTTCTTTTAAGTTCATCCCACATGTACTGGATTGGATTGCGGTCAGGACTTCGCACGGCCCAATCTAATGCGGGTATTCCCACTTCTGCAGCATGTAGCCTCGCATTGTCGTGCCTTAGCACGAAGCTATCGCCAACAAACCCAGCGTAATAAACGTCGTGTTCCTACAGAATCTCTTCAATGTACTGGTGTGCAGTTAATCCACTGCTACATGTCTCATCAGTCACAAAAACCAAATCGGTTTTCGCATCCAGTAAGATGCCTCCCCATACCATGACAGAACCTCCTCCGTAGGCGACCGTTTTAGTGATGCAGTACTGTGTATAGCACTCCCCACGGAGCGCTATTGCTCTAAGGTCCAGCCGACATGTTCTCGGGCAAATCTGAATCGCGCTTGACGATGGGCTGATGTCAATTTGGGTCCGTTAACTGATCTCTTCAGAGTTAGGTTAGCTTCTTTAAGTCTTCTTCTGATTGTCCAATGACTGACAGCCCGACCACAAACTTGTCGGAACTCCTGCTGGACCTCAACGCCTGTTAAGTGACGATTTCTTAACAGTTGTGTTGACAATGAAGCGGTCGTCTCGCTCCGAGGTACACTTTCTTCTTCCTGATCCTGGTCTCCGTGTAAAGCCGCCAGTCTCTTGGTAACGTGTGTGGACTCTAGACATAGCTGGCTGGCTCAGGTGCAGTCGCGTAGCGACTACGCGTTGCCCTTCTTGCAATAGGGCAATGACTTGTACCGTTTCTTCCGGAGTGGTATCCATTTTCCGATGACGTAATTAGTGAGCAGGTGTAGCAAAGATGTTGACGGTTTTAAGTTCCGATAAATAGAAAATGCTGTTTCATGTGCTTTTATAGGGATGAATATTGCGCAACGAGTACGTTGCTGAACGAGAAAAACGGCTCTATTGAGTAAAACCGTTTTAACCAGTAAGACTTCTTGGAAATCCAAATGTTTTTGGTATTATTGGAAAGAGTAGAAAATCGGCATTCTAATGATACCAAACATAATACCACTGTTTGAAAATTAAATTCAAAGCTCGGTGTTAAATGAAGCGAAATCGTTTAAGTCGATTTTTTTGCTTACAAGTGTATCATCCTCATAGAAAACTAAAAGGCCTTTATTTCTGGTAAGCAATTAATTTTTACCTAATTTACAAAGAAATGTGATCAGGATCTTTTTCATATAACAATAAAACAGCCCTGCTTAGTTTTGCTTGGCAAAGTACATATTATTTTCGAATAAGCTGTATGTGCCATGCTGAAACAAAGTAAGAATTGAGGTAACAGCAATTTTAAATCTTAGAATTCTGTAGTGATATTTATTTTTACTAAAAAAATATCTTCTTGTTATATATTAAGACTTAAAACACCAAGATATATATATTTAAAATAGAAATTTAAGAAACATAGCCAAAAAGTAAATGCTGTGAATCTACTGTTGAATGTTTTTGTCTGGTGAGTAATTTGGGCACCACTTGCCCCGATATGTTTTTAGTTTTAATATCCTAAATCCACAATGTAGTTAACGTGTGTGGCAACATGTAGATCAGTGCAAAACTAAAAATATTTCCTATTTATGAAGATATTGTTTAACACGAAGTATTGCACTGAGTATTTTTGGAGTGACTAACAGAAAATTGATCACATGTAAAAACACTTATTTTTACATTTTTAAAACAACTGCTTCACTTAATAAAAGTTTAAATATGGAGAAATATTATTTTTGTTGTAGATATTTTATATGAGATATGTATTTTAAAACCTAAACCACAAAAAAAAACTGTAAGATGTTGCGCCAGTACAAGTATCGCCCTGCGTTGAAAAAAAAAACATTTAAAAACAAGTTTCAAGCTTATGCTTATTAAAAATGAAGAAATGATTCGTCTACTACCATTTATTTCGACAAATAAGATATCATATGATCAATCTTTGTTGTTTCTGCGTAAAAGATTTAAAATTGAACGTTTTAATCATTTGACGGTAATGAATTAGCTTATTAATTAACAATTTCTTAAAGAATGGTATTACAAATTATAAATAAAATGTATCTATTAGATTGTGTTACTGGACAGCAATCCACGTATGTATTTATTTCCATTTAGGAGTAAAATCTTTTTTTCCATTTTTTTCTACCATTCTTTAGAGTTTTTGACCTATAATTTACTTCATCTACATATGTTTTTAAAATATTTTATTCTTTATTCCTACATCAACACATGTATTCACAACAGTATACCTCTCGAAACTACTCTGTATATTACAAAAATAAAAAAAAAATCTAAACATTATAGAGATCTTGCAACGCTTACGCAGCAGTAAAGAGAAAAAATTAGATATAAGGACTCAGTTGTTATCATTATTTGAAGCATGCGCCCACCATTCGAAGCTTGTACAGTATTGAAACAAAATATAAAAATCCTTTATTCAGGATAATGATTTCACTTATTTAGGAACTTATAAGAGAGGTTATTTGAAGTTCATCATTCTTATTGCTATTATGGTAGGGCCTGTTTTTTTTTTTCTTATTTAGGTATACAAACAACTAAGAAAATACAGTAAAATTTAAATGATAATCTTTTATTGCAAATAACACTGACGACAGTTAATTTAGTGTTCAGTTTATGTTGGGATTTTGCACTCATTGGCATAATAGCATTACAGTGTATGTAGTGCTAATTTCAAATGAAATTTTATTTATCGCACATTTATATTACCTGCTAGACATAATTTTAATTTAGAAAACTTGTGTTGGCCCATCAAATACTAATTACCGGTGTGTTTAACCATAAATGAATGAAAAAATACTGCGCATGCTTGAGATAATGACAAGGACAAAGGCATATGAAAAATAAGCATTGCAAAATCTCTCTAATATCTTAAGAGTAAAGATAAAATTTTTACACTATTGAAGAATCGTTGATTTCATTTAATTCGGTTTTTACATTGTGGCGACAATTTAAATTTTCTAAAAATTTAACTTTTTATTTTTGTTGTTGAATGAAATTTGGATTTTGTGATATATTTTATGTTGTGCTAGAATTTTACCTACAAAAGAAAATAGCAAATTTAAGATAAGTAAATATATACAGAATGTCCTACTTTTTTTTAATTGAGTCCTTTTTGTACCCTCCAATGTTACAATAAAAGATATTTAATAAAAAAAAAAAAACATTTTCTCATGTTATCTTTTGTTTGTGGGTTTTATAAACTGCATCATATGTTAATGTAAATGAAAGAAGATCTCATTCTATTATGATTGATAGAATAAGGATATCACATATGGTGTATTAAACCATGTTCAGTTAATTTGCATTCTTAATAAATGACATAGACATCGTGAGGTAGAACTTTCTGTATACAAAAATCGTAAAACCTATGATTTTTTAAAAGTAGTTGTAGAAAATAGTTAGTTAAAATAAAATTATCTTAAGTAACTTTACTATTTCATATTATTGAAATATTATTGAGTAATTTTTAAACTTTTTTTTATGATCTTATATGAATGATCAAAAACAGTTTTGAAATTACAGCATATTTTGATAATATGGCATCATTTTAAAATTTTTTAGCAGCTTTTAATAAAAAAAAACTGAATGTTAAATTTTTACAAGCTAATTATTAATATATCTAAAATTAGTAATTTTATTAAAAGAATTTTTAAATATTTATGTAAATTTTTGTTGATCAGTTTATGTATATTGTTTTGTGTACTATGTATTGTAATTGTATATCTTATAAAATAATATTTATTTGTATATCTAGACGAGTGCTTTGCTGTACTTTATTTATGTTATTGTGCTTGTATTTATGTTAAATAAAAATGTATGATATTGAAAAAAAAAGTTTATGTTTATAAATCAAACTCATTATGTTTAATAACCTCACAAATATACTTAACCTAAAGTATGTATTACAAAATGATACATTGGTGTTTATAGATATATAAAAAAAATAGGCAGTATTAACAAAAGTTAAATAAATAAGCTCTTTTTGAAGTTTATTATAAACTAGAATTAATTGGGACCTATGATTCTTTTGACACCATATGCCGAACTAGATTGTTAATAAATTTATCTATTTTTTTAAGGTCCTGGGCAACTTCTGTCTTGAATTGTAGGCACTAAAATGTAAAGTTATTATTAACTCTATAAAAATATGTTGAAATAAAAACACTTTAATGAAGAGTATAAAGAAACTGTTTGCTTGTTATTAAGGGATCTTAAAAGCACAAATTGTATTGTTACATTCTTTACAAATACTAGGAAATCTAGCCCTAAAAAAGGCCTTTACATGCTTACCACTTTATTATCAGTCATTTTTAATATTAACTGGTTTTTTGAATGTACATATTTCATAGTGTATCGCACTTTGGAAGGATCTTGAAGATACAGTCTTTCAGCTGCTTTTTCAAACTCTTCCCAGGATTTTAAAAACACCATATTTTTTAAAAAAGTCACTTTCCTAAACAACTAGCTACATTTGAGGTTAATAATTTTGACGGACACGTCACTCGACGTCAATAATAGCCAATTTTGGCCGATATACTTTTTAAAAATCGCTGACAATATGAAAACGCCTAATTTTAGATTTGGCAACGTCGGATCAATTTTGTCCATTGCTAAATAACAGGCAATTATGGTTTTCTATTTCGTAATTAACCCTGATAGCCAGTGTTGCACTACAAAAACTTGGTCATCTGTAGTTTGTAGTCAATTTGACGTTTACGGTAAGTTTTTAGTGAGCAACATTTGGATACAAGTTGATCCAAATCTACGGCCGGTAAATGAATATAAGTTGTAAGCAAACTTGTACTACAATATATACTCTAACTTTTGTACAAGTTCACTCCAGTAACTTCTACAGTTTTTTTGTAGTTAAGTTGTACTCAAATTGCGTAGGAATTTACTACCAACTTCACTACAACCTTGCCTTCCCCAACTTTTTTCTTCAAATTGACTACGAATTCAAGCCCTAGAGTTTATAAAAGTTGGATTCAGCATGGCTATCAGGGATCATTTTGTTGTACACAGAGTTACCCGTTTGAACTACTTTTTTTAATTTTATTTTACTATTAAAATGTGTAACACGGTTTTTTTATAAATAATAACTAGAAATTATATTTTATAAAAAGATATATATAATATATGTATATTTTTCGATTGTCTAGTTACCGTAATTTTATTTGATTTCATAATTATTCCGTACGTACAAGCATTAGCCGGCGATAAAATTTCAAAAAATGGCGATCCACATACAAAGCGGGAAAAATCATCTTGATTGCAATTTAAAAAATAGTAAAATACAAAGTGTTCCTTTTAAAATTCATGCTGACTGCGATGCTTCGGTTTCAAATTATTTCGAACCCTATGTTAGAAAAACTGATAATGAGTGTGAGTAATATAATAATAACCCCAATCCATCCTCGGTAGTACAGTAAATTTTTAAAAATGCTAATAACAAGCTTATTTTGTGCTGTATAACATATTTCAGAGTTGAGAGCTATTCCTATCTTATTTACCGAAGTAATCATTTAATGTTTGTTTTAATTACTAAAAGGCAAGATTAATATTCTTACTTGCACCTACGTTACTATTGTTACTATTCATATAAAATCTTTTTTTAGTATTAACTGGTTCCTTCCGAGGGTATCCTTTAAAAGGTAAAAAAAATAGAACTTCCAGAAGGTTATGTGGGAGTAATACTACATGAAAGTATAAGACCTACGAGAGAAAAAGATGAACGGAAATTTTATGTAATCAATAAATTTAAAGAAATTATTTATTGGAACTGGGACAAAATTCCTAGTAAAAATGACGCATTTTTGAAGGCTTTAGATTGGATAGATCTAGCTGAAGCAGTAAGTATTTTTTAAGTACCATATTACAAATTTATTCCAACAACTTTTAAAAATTTAACATCTTACTCGAGTGGTAGTATATTGTTATGGTAAAGTTGTGAAAGGCCCCTTCTAATTCTAATTAAGAAAAACCACCTAGTTCTGACATTATATTATTTTTTGGCCATCCTTGGATTTCATTTACATGTATGATCTGCTAACCCTGTTTTTGGTCTGTGGTGCTGTGTGCTTTTTTTAAATAAAAAAAAGTTGGAGCTGTTTTATCTTTATTGTTGTTTGAACAATTGTTAAAAAATATGAAATAAAAAACTAATCTAGTGCGGGGTATCACAGATTATAAGAATAAAAATTGATGGGGACAGCAAGGTCATACAAAACTTTAAAATGTTTTTACTTACCAGAAGCTGCCTTATGATTACCAGATTATGCTGCAACACTGCTTAGTCCAGGCGTTGTATATTTTCTTGACTAGCCTTGAATTTCAGTTAAATGGATGTCCTGCTAAGCCTTTTTGTTTCTGTACTGCTCTGTATCTTTTTAAATACAGAAAATGTTTGAGGTGTTGTAATTTTTGTTGTATAAACAACATATGGTTGTTATAAAATCGAAAAAAGTGCTGTTTGTCACAGAATTAAGAGATTCAAAATGATGGAAGAAGCAAGGTCATACAAAAATTTTAAAAACGTTTTTACTTTTACACACTTTTACACCCCATAACTACCCCAAAGGCCTGGGTCACTACCCTTGATAAATAATCATAAGTTCGATGTTATTTCATAGATTTCTATAATTTTTTGGTAAATGTTTAAAATATCACCCCCTAAAAGCATTTATGCATGAAATAATTGTTCACCCAATAACTACCCCCAACGGCCATAGTTATCACCTCTGAAAAAAATAATCATAAATCCGATGCGTTTTCAGACCTTTTTGAGGATGTTATTTTAAATGTATTTACCAAAATTATAGAAATCTATGAAAAACTAGTGGTGGAAAGCAAAAAGAAATCTAATAAAACTAACACTACAATGAAAAATCACTAGTATTTCTATGTATGTTTTTAATTACTAAACAACAAATAAAACATAAAAACTGAGCAAAACCATGATCAGATCCAACGAAAACTAAAATGAAATCATTTGCAAAACTGTAAATTTACAAATACCAAGCCCTAAATCACCCGAGGCTAGCTACTATTACCAAAACAAATCTATGGAGAAACTAACTTTGTCAAGATCTTACTGCGCAAATTCTGCAGTACTACACGACATCACATAGCAGGATTATTTTTGAAGGCTTATTAACTTTGGCACTATATTGGTTATATATGTGGAGCACACTGAATGTAGGAAAATATCAATGTCCCTTTCATCAAATTAATAAGGCCATTCTGTAACATTGCAGATTGTAAAATTTAATAAATTTAGGGACCAGGGAATTTGTTGTCCATTAAAGGTTATTAAGTTGTCTATAATGTCATAAGCAATATCAAAATAATATTTATTATAGATTTTGTAAAAATTGCTTAAATATCCAAATTTATATGCATTGTATTTATATAAACTTAATAAGTTAATAAATAGACAAAAGTTTAGGTTAAATATTCATAGTTCCATCTTTTTTACTTGTCAGCAGAATATGACAAAATATTTTTTTATTTATTTATTAATGTATCAACAACATTACATGTAATTAATAGATACATATCCTAAATTAATATCAATACAACAATATTTATTGAAACAATCACAAAGCCTCACAAGTGGAGAATTATAGATATTCCCCCTATGTGCTATTATATAAAACATGTCAATGGATCTACTGTTGTTTCTACCCACTCGAAAAGGAAGTTGTTCTAGAAATTACTTATTATCAAAGTGGTCTCTTAATATCCTGGGCATAAATACTATGCTCTTTTCACTACGTAATTGTTGCAAACTAGGGAAGCCAAACACTCCACGCGACAGTACTTGTTCCATTCCTCTTTGAAGATAAAGTGAAAAAGTCTTATAATGTAAAAATTTTAGAAATCTTCTCTGTACATTTTCTAATCTACATACTCTCTTCATATATTGCGGATCCCATATAATGCATGCATATTGGAGTTTCGGAATGACTAGGGACGTGTATAAAGCAATTATTGTGTTATTGTTATTGAAAATTTATAAGTCCTTATGATAAAACCCAGGATTTTTAGAGCACTGGCAGTTATCTTATCTATATGTATATTAAAGTCGAGTTTCGAGTCAAAGTGGATACCAAGGTCTTGATGCATCTCCGTTCTATTCAAAGCTATACCATCAATACAGTAGTCAAATTGAATTACAGTCTTTTTAAGTGTAAAAGAAATCACCGAACATTTGTTTATATTTATATTTAGATTATGCTCGTTGCATCCAAATCCCGTTGCAACTTCTGTGCATCTAATTCATTTTTTACTACACTAAAAAGCTTGTAGTCATCAGCAAAGATGAGACCATTGGAGAAATTAAGATTCCCCCTTATTTCTAACTGGTAAAAACAAAAGGGGTTCAAGGTTTGAACCCTGCGGTACTTCCGAGGTTGGTGTATGTTTTGGATTTGTAACTTTTAATCTCAACAAATAGGGATCTGTTACCCATATTTTCTGGAATATCAGAGCTACGCTTTTGGCATTTTACAAGGGACCAAAATGCTTTTGGATCTAATTTCATTTCTTCCTGCATTTGTTGTTTATATGAACGATAGGCGGTTGGGCTTTGAGCTTTTACTAATTACCTGTACTGTGTATTTCCATCGCCTTTCACCGGTTTTTTAAAACTTTTTACGAAATTTATCTTTTAATTTTATGTTATTTATTGGATTTATATATTGGATTATATGTTTTAATACCATATAATCCAATATATACCAGAGGATTTGATAAGGTATTTAATAATGTAGACGTGACGTTAGTCTATAAGGCATCAGACAACTTAAAAAGTACCTTAGGAAATCCAAAGGATAAAACTCACGATCGTGATAGAAGTTGAATTTACGAGATAAGTTATAATGATTGTAACAAGAAGTGGGTTGGGCAAACAAAAAGGTCGATTCAAAGAACATTTAAGGTATAGTAGTTCAGAAAAATCGAGTAATGTCGAACATGCCTTGAACAAAATCAGAAAGTAACATTAGACAATTAAGGTTAATAAACAAAGTATGGGATAGGAAATGATTAGATGCATAGGAAAGCATTGAAACAATTAGTTCCACTCAAATAATTCCAGTTTTAGTATAAATAGCCTAGTTAGTGTTCTGTATGGAACGGATTTTCTCCCAAACTATTTGTCATAGAACATTGAAATTTGGCACAAATATACGAATTGATGGCCCAATCAGAGCCCTGTAGTTTTGAAAGTTAAATTTTGACTTAAGGGGTTAGTTTTAGGGGGTGAAATCGGAAGTAAAATTTTTTTTTATTACCAGGTCGTCGAGTGGGGTGTCAAATGAAAGCTTGTGAAAACACGAAAAAAATTTTGATAAAATTTTGGAATATTCTCCATTGAACCAAAATTGTCACGCATGACTATGTTGCTTGACGATATGGTGGAGGTTTTTGTAATATACATTTCAGTACCTTACCGTTTCCGATTGGCGTGTCGCTCCTGTAGAAAAACATAATTTTATTTTATTTGTTTATAATTAAACAAATATTTAGGTAGCAAATGTTTATTTTACATTTTTCTTACTTGTATCTAGATTGAGCTAGATTGATTTATTGGCTATTAGGTAGCTAAGATGCTCTTATACCTTATCGACTTTTAATCTTAAGATAAGATCATATGTCAGGGACCTAATTAACATGACCTAGATAAGGATTTTAGTTTATTTTAAAAGCAGTCATCGTGCGGAACCCTAATTCGCTGATTTCTTTTATTCCTAGATTTAGTCAATCATCGCTCCCGATAATACTAACATGGTTAGCAAAAGGCGCGTGGAGTGGTGATAACTGCTGTGTAGTGTCATTGTGTCAAAAATTTCAAAGTCCCTTGACAATTCTTCAGTAATAGTTTGGTTTCCCAACTGATACCAGTAGAACAACTTTTCTTTTTATATTTATTTTAGTTTCTGCACTAATACTTACTTTCCTTTTTTTCTAGCTTCATAGCCCTATAGTAGAAGAATAACCCATCTAGACAACCAAATATTATAATTATTAATAAGTAAGTGCCTTACCAGTTATGTTTTCTTAGTTGAAGTATGAAATAAAACAACCGTTGTTTGTTAAAAATATTTAAATCATAATAAATAAATACATATTTTATCATATATGTTTAAATAGACTAGAATGAGATACACCTATTGCTATTTGATATAGTAAAAGTGAAAAGGAATTCAACGTTGACACTATTGGCATTTAAATATATTTCCTATCGGTGATCCCAGGGAAAAAGTGCGTAATTTTTGCAAATAATAGTTTATCATTAAAAAAATCTCGGATTAATTGGCTCGAAAATAATAAAAAAAAAAATATAGGAAATTTTCATTACTAATAAACTCAGCCAACCCGAATATATTGAAATATTAAATCTGATTATAATGAAAATTTAAAAATGTAACAAAATCACGCTATTACGAATGGGCTCAATTTTTAGAAACAACGCCTTGTATTAAGTTCTTATTTATTAAAAAATTATTTCGCCCAAAAATAATACTAATATTTGTACAGTTTGTAACCATGTTAAGTTGGTGAAACATTTTTTTATAAATATCTTAATTTGGGCATGTTTACAAATTAACCGGTTTCTCCAAGAGACGTGCGCGAACAAAACGTTTCTAAAATTACTCTAAGCTTTTAAATTCACTGCATTTATCATTTTATCATGCCATTGTTAATATACTCATTATGACAAAAATAATGAAAAAAGTGATGAATTTTAAAACCTAACCTTACGCCACTCATCAGTGCTTTTGGCCAAGTTTAGGTTAATAATGTGTAGATTGATCCATTGATGACATTCTTCATACTTTTACTCTTGTCATCATGAGTGTATTAAAATATGACTGGTATGGAGTGCTGGACGAAAATATAGTTATCACTATAGAAAGATAAACACGTGAAACAAAGGGTCGCGATGAAACGAAGCCGACTGGCTACTGCCGTCACGTTAAAATGCCTCGTCGACCTTTCACAGTATCATTAAAAGTCTAACATAATGAAATGCACCATTTTCGCTAATACAGAAGAAAGTAAATAATATTATATTTGTAATTAACAGTTAAACATTTTCTAAATTTGTATTTTAATAAAATATATATGACAAGCTAATAAAATTAATAAATATAAGTGGCAACACCCCGACGGTATCCAAAGCGGCTTGTTTACAAAACAGTAGGTCCAGCCATTCCGTTTTTTTTTTCGGTACTGCATGAAAGGAAAATACGATAACGTTTTGTGTAGGGTAGGGTTGTAATTTATTGCACTGTTTTCTACTTGTTTTTGAATAGATGATTGATCAATCGGGAAACGATTTTATGATAGTAAATTTGTTTATATTATAAATCTCGGTTAATGTCAAAATCGAAGCCGATAAGGTACCGAAACTATCGGGTTTTAAAGTTGGAATTTCCATGAAATTGAGCTCTTAAGTTTTGCTTATTCTGTTTTGAATTCGAAACTTGAGAAAAGGGTTTCAATAACTAATATTAATAAAATTTGTAGTTGGATTGGATGCTTAAACTCCTCTGAAAAATATCCATTCAGGATTTTAGGCTTAAGTACTTTTTCTCTGAGATCACAGATTTTACACTTGTAGCATTCAAAAAAATAATAGGGAAAAATATCACACAATAAACAGATATACATAATAAAAAGACTAGGTAAGACAGATATGGAATAGTTACTTGTAGCTTATTTTTTAACACCTATTATTTATTTCTTGGGAATATTTCTTGTATGATTTTATGGACGTCAGCAAGCAAATGGATAGATATAAGTTTAGCATATGTTTGTAAATTTAACGGTTACATTTTCTGCTTAGGGATATCTTTGGACGTGCATCAACAAATAAAAAAAAATAAATTTCTCTACATAATACCTAATGTTTATGTACAGTCAATATTATAAAAATGTAAAACATTTCTTCTCTAAAAAAAATGCCTACATTTAAATACACTGGTAGACACAGTTTGGTTGAGCTGAAGAAATTATAAATAAAAAGTAGACATGAAGGAGGAGATGCCAGAAATTTTATGAACAAAAATAAGGCTTGCCTAAAAGTAAACAACCAAAAAATGTTATGCTCTTAATTAGGCTTCCATTTAGAGCAGTTCTCAAACAAGTTTTACTTTGATTTGATGAAAAAAAAAAGATCAATTTTAATTTACAGTCCTATTAGACTTAAAATGCGCCGATTGAAATATGAGATCGCTTTCAAAATATCTGTTATCATTACATGGAAAGAATTTTCAAAAGTTAAGATTTATAAAATTAAGTTTTTCGATGTTAAAAATAAACCTTACTTGTAGACCTGTAAGACCAGGTAAACATGCGGAATGACGAAAATAACTTCTATGATAGGTGTGGTGTGGAAATACAAAGAAAAAGGTAACGCGATCGTGGAGGAGCGTTTCGTCCAGTTTTATGTTGTCCTAAGAAAGGCTGCCAAACAACAAAATCGTTTCGAAGCGGAAATGAATTCTTCCATTATACGGATTTTAACGGCAAGTTACATTGTAATTTAAGCTTATGTCATATACTGGAGTTGGTGTTTATGTTCGTGCCCGAAATTCCAAGTACAACATGTGAAAAACTGACTGGGAGGTCAAGTACCGCAAAGTGTGCTCCTCAATTGTGTCAGTCAATCGCAGAGGATAATTAATCGGCAGCAACGACGACCCTATACAAGCTGATGAAGCGCGATTCGCGGGTATAACAGGGGAAGGCTCTTACAAGGTGATCAACAACCAATAAAATGAGAAGTACGATATTTTATTGTGGAGAGGAGAAATGAAAACATATTAATGCCAATTATAAAAAGAGAGGTTCAATTTTAATCTGTTATTCATTCAGACGAGTGGCCAGCGTGTAGGAATTTTGATCCGCTCACAGAAGCTCATACACAAGGTATTGAACGGTCGTGGCTAGATGCAAAGTTTACATCTTAAAGAAAATGAGGGGAGTACCATTACCATCTTCAATCGCATATAGACCATTTATCCTGGAATATATTACGGAAGAATGAAGACGACCAATTTGTCACCTTTTTTAAGGATATTGCCTCTATTTATAGATATTAGTTGTAAATATATAATAAAATCATTATTAACAACAAATTGTTCGTTCGTCTTATCAGTTATTGTATAGCAATGTTACAGCAGGGTAAATTTCAAATTTTTTGATAGGCCGCACGCTACATCGGCACTGAAATTGCTTTAAAGATAATCATGCATACAGAAAAATACTTCTTCCGGATTACACAATCTAAAAACGAGTCGAGTTTTGAAGTCGTGTTATTTTCTTGAGAAGCGGCTTATTTTTTACACATATTAAAAATAATTCATAACATTAATGTTTTCGAATACGCTGTATCCGCATATTAAAGAAATACATATGACCATTATTCAATCTACGGCTCGCTTAAGAAAGTAAATTTTCTCCATTAACTCATTTATGTCTACTTTTAAAAATTCAATAAACATATGGCTTTTATTTAAGATATTAATAACCAATTAAAAAGTAATACCTTAGATTATTAAAATTAACAATTAATTACTGATGTCGGGAAGGTACGAGGCTATCCGCAAAATTACTTAGAGCTTAAAACCAGAAGCAAAACTTCTATAAACGTGGTCCTGCAAAATCGTAGTTTCCGAGACACAGTGTTCTTACTTATTTTAGGTAATTTTTGAGATAATAATTCGTTTAAATTCGGCACATACGATACTTTTTAGAGTTTTTACAGAATACACTTATTACTATTAGAGCGGTAGCTGGAGCTCCGTGGTATAGTTCCGGCTTATTCTGTGCCGGGTCTCGGGTTACTGACCAGCCGAGAATCAGTATGATTTTAGTTATTTGAATATATATGTCGGCTCTATATCCCGTCATACTTCTACGCAGCATTTATGGGCAAGCTCTCAAACCTGACGTTGTAAAGGAATGGCGGAAAGCCGATGAGACTAAAAAAAAAACCGGCGTCCTTTCGACTCGGGTGGGACCTGAAGTACAACTTGGATGGAATGAGACTGATTCTAATGGAAACTGCCGACGGCATATTGGTGGGGGACCACTTGGCAATAAGGGCATTTCCTAAGAATTCCGAACTTAATGGAATTATCTTTAAAAACATCTAAAATAGTACCTATTAAAGACTAAAAAAAAATTAAAACTTTTAACCCCTTGTATCTAGGAAACTAAACGTTTCTGTACCCGTGCTGATAGAAAATTCTTTTTCTTGTTTTGATTTGTAGAATTTACCCCTAAATTTTGTACATAACTTGTTGAAACAACTCATTTCAATAAGTTGTGAACAACTTGAAATAGATTTTTAGAAAAAATTGTTCTTTAAAAACAGCCTATATTAATCGTTTAAAATCAAAACATAGTAGTGCCTACGAAAGGATTCAAAAATTTCTACTCAGTGCAATGGAGGGATTAATTACAACTTAGGAAGAAAGGTTTCTAAATTCTAAAACTAAATTATATAACACTGTTTAAATACCCCTTATCTGTGAGATCATAGAAATACCACAAATAATAGTACCTGGTCAAACTTTGGCGCAATGAATACATAAACTGAAAAAAAAAGTTATATTGCAACATTATTTTACAATTTTTATAGTTTCGAGGTAATTCACGCTCTGAAAGCTTGCTTTTTTCTAAAATTTTATGGGCCAAGTCTCTATCTGCCCTAGCAACAACTCTGATGTTCTCAACGCAAAGGGCGGGAGGGTACAGTGAGGACATAGAGCGTGACCCCGGTCCTTGGCAATTTAAGTTCTGTGGAATAGGGCACTGAAACAGATCACATTTTACAAAAACAATAATTTTGTGACTATCGCGTGGTGTTCAACATCATTCATACGGCGTAAATAAAACACTTTAAGTGGATGCAGAAGTTCGCAGTAGCTGGTTACTCCAAGTAAATTTCGAGCAGAGACTAAGGGCATTAAGAAGCGAAACGATCCAGTGCAGTAAATGTGCCCAGGAGGTTCCTTCCAAGGTATTCCTAAAAAGATATGTCTGTAGCCTATAAGTTTTAGCTGTTAATCAAATGTTTGAACGCTTTATCAACACCTATTCTCGAATGATGCCCATTCATGCCTCTGTCATCACCCTATCTTTGGTGATGACAGAAGTCGCACAATTGCTCTTTGCTTCGGAGCGATATGTGAAGATGATTGAGAACTTCTTTACACCTGCTTTACTCAAATTTGGAGAGAGCCTGGCTTTAGCAGGATTGGGTGACATCACACACTTTAAACATATTACCAGTCATTCAACAAATTTTCCCCAATAAATGATTTCCAAAAGCGATGACACACTACGTTGGTTTCCATGTACCCCTGATTTAACGCCAGTATAGATTTTTTTCTTGTGGAAGGGGAGAGGTATCTCAAAACTAAATTTTACAGTCCTCCCTGCCTGGAATAATTAAAAGAAAATATTCGGCAAAAGAAGGCAACGACAGAACGACGTGCCGAGCAGTAATCAACGTGCCGTTTAGAAGGGTACCGCGAACGGTAAGGTTTACATTTAGATGACATAATTTGTTAGAAATAATGTTCCAAGTTCTGTAGTTTAATTTACAATAAAGGTTTTTTTTTCATTTATAGATTTGTTTTTTACTGAAAATGTTTTCAAATTAAACTTTTGTCTGGGACTCCTTGTATTTTGTACAGATTAGAAACGATAATATGGATTCTCTGCGAGTCATTTAGAAACGAGTTATAGTGGTTATTTTCGTTAATCTGAAAGACACACAAAAATGGCTGGTCTATTTATTTACGTAAATGAGTTTCAATTTAATTTATCGCATAACTAAAATTGTCGTAGACATAATTGTTGATGACTTACAAAAATCAGAAGGGAACACTTAAAAAAGAGTCCTGGTTATTTTTCGTGGTGAGATCTGAGTAGTTAGTCAAGTATAGATGTTACTTTTTTTTCAATAAATTAAGCATTGGAAAATCTTATTTGTAAGGACGGATCTCTTTTTAAGCTCCATGAAAGTTACAATCATAAAATAAATAACTTAAGAGTAAGTTTTTTTTTATTAAAACATAAAACTACGAATAGAAGCTCTCTTGTGAAATTTTCAAAAACTAAAATATCAGTTTGTGCCATAACGCCACGAAGTTTGGCTTGTTAATGTAACATAAATGTAAGCATTTCAAACGGCTATCCTTTATAAAAAAAATAATGTGCAAAAAATCTACAAAGATTTAATTTGAATGTATGTGCGGTAATAACAAATTTAGTTTAATGTGTCGGCCCTATCCTCGTGATCATCGGACTGGTATACCGTAACAAGGGTCCCGAGTTTCAATCCCGGCAGGTCAGGGTATTTGTTTATTAATTTATGTAAGTATATTTTGCTTGGCCACATACATATAGTTGTTTCAGAAATGTAATAATGCCCGTGGCAGTACTACCGCGTTGTCTAAAAGGTGCCGTTAAATATGAATGTATGTTTTGGAACTTGGACAACGTTGACTGATATTACGACATCCTCACCGATATCCTTATTCAGGCGGGAAAGCACTCACGGATTAAAAGGTTGCTTATTATAAGATTAGAAGACAATGTTCTAATCTCGAAAAGTAAAGATGATGAAGATGCGCCTGTAGGTAAAACGTCAGAAAGTAACTACAAGTGAACACGTTGACTGATATTACGACATCCTCACCGATATCCTTATTCAGGCGGGAAAGCACCCACGGATTAAAAGGTTGCTTATTATAAGATTAGAAGACAATGTTCTAATCTCGAAAAGTAAAGATGATGAAGATGCGCCTGTAGGTAAAACGTCAGAAAGTAACTACAAGTGAACACCGTAAAATCCAAGAACGATGTTTTTTTCAGTTCCTGGGTTTCTTTCTTTAAAAAATTGTTTAGGATTAATTAGAAAATTAATATCAATGTGTGGCAATGTGTCCTGTAGAACGGGCCTATTTTTCATTATATAATAATATAATAAAATAATAAAATTTAGACAAGTCTTGAAAAATGTCTTAAGCTACTTAATTCAGAATATAGCATTCATATATATATACACATATATATATATATATATATATATATATATATATATATATATATATATATATATATATATATATATATATATATATATATATATATATATAAATTCAGTAGGTAATATATTTTAAGAAACATATACATCCATCCAAAAATTTGGAAGCAGTGACTACTTTCAATCAAAAAAAAAACATCGTAACAATTTAATAAATTTTTATGCACGTTTCTTGAAATTTTTAGTTTTGCGGGCGTGTTTTATTACCTTTGTATTACCCAATCAAAAAGTGTGGGGGCGGGTTTAATATACTGCTTCACATTTAGTAAAATCTTGGCAGTTGTACTAACCGAGAGTTGCGATTTCTAAATTTATTATGCTTCAAAGTGATCGTACGGTTGTTTAGTCTGAAATTTCGTTTTTAAAATAGTGTTATCTGCACTCTACATAAAGAATGCTATAGTGAGCGACAAATCGCAAAAAAAGGTATTTCAAATAAAAGGGTACACTACATCCTTCACAGAATACAAGTAACAGGAACAAATACAGAAAAAGGTTTGTTCGGCCTATAAAGCCATAACAGACTGTAAAGATCAGTTTACCACAGTCATGTATAAACGAAATCGACGTTTACTGCTCCTCAAATTATCGCTATATTCAATAAAACTCGTGTTGAACCAGCCTTGACTACCACTCTTAACATGGTTTGCAGGTCTAACAGAATGTGGAGGGGGGCAAGAAACGGAAACTAATCATGGGGCATTAAATAAAGGATACTTGAAAATCCTGTACGAACATACCATTTGGGCTAAATATTGTTGGTCGCAATTTTATCAACAAGATAACAACCTTAAACCTTTTCCAAAACTCATGGGTATTTTAAATAAAAAAAAAGAAAGAAAAACTAGTAGATATAATGCAATGGTTATGGCAGTCTCCACCTTCATGGGGCGAGTTAGATTGGAGGGTTAAAAATCATGGTCAGTCAAGCTCAGCACAACCTTGAGAATACCTAAAAATTGAATGGAAAAAGTTGGACGCCAAGTATTATAAAACGATAAATAGGATGCCGAGCATTTGTGTGACAGTAATTAAAAAACAGGAGGGGACCGGGGTTCGAATCTCTCGGAAAAAAAAGAATGAATTAAAAAAAAAAATAACAAATTACAACGTGACGGTGGCACTCTCGGGAAGGCAATAGCAAACTACCTGTAGTATCATGCGTAGTAAAGCCCTCTCAGTTTGGCCGTTCGGAACCGGCATTAAACTGTAGGTCCCCCTTGTCTGTGGAACACTCCAGAAAGAAGAATTAAAACCAGGTGGTCATCTTGACTAAAATAAGATTTGATGTAGACACTTCTTGATGGATATATTTATAACTGATTTTGTAGACAACGCCTTATTGTAAAAGTAGACATTTATTTTACGACAATAAAAACCTTTTTTATTTTATATCTTCAGTTTTAATTAACGCCTTAGTGCTTTTAAACGTTTGGACGGTAAAATATACAAGACGTATTCAAAAAGTAAGGGTCGTTTGCTTATATTGAAATATTGGCGGCTGTGAACAAAGCTCTATATATGCAGCGCTATCTGTTGATTGTTTCCGAAGCCACTGAAGTTATTGCTTTGATTCAGTACTCGTTTGCCTGTTGGTAAATGCAGACGTGAGTCACAGATTGTCCCGTCGGATTAATCTTTCTTTTCCAAATAATAATAATAAAATAATTTAATCTTTACTGATATTTCCCGCTTGAAGAAATAAATACCGTAAAGCATCGCAAAGTTCACATAATATCGGAACCATTGGGCGACGATGGGTTAGCACTATATATCTTAATTCAAAAAATCCGTTGTTGGTGGACGCTCTTGACAACCTATTACGATTGGATGGAGACAATGGGCAAAGAGGAGGAGCTACAGGCCGGATACCCTTAGATGACGACCCTGGCAATGAACAAGGACGTTTCGTGTGGACTGATAGAGACATGGATGATTTGTACGACTGCTATCAAGAGTACGAGCCGACACAAAGAGGCTATTATGATGTGACAAACATTCACTGCATCAAAACATCCCAAGCCAAAGATCACGAGCCTAAACACACACTAAACAACTCCGCCTCCCACTTTGCCTCAGAATTAATGTCGAATCAACAACATAGTGATCTAAATAATACAATAAACAAAAATGAAAAGAAGGTGCAACAAGCCTCAACGAAAATTTACTGGTTGCTTCCCGCCAATTGCAAAATGCATGCTGTGATCCGACTTTTGTGTGCAAAAGGAACATCAGCTGCTCAAATTTATCGGGAGTTGTGCCTAGTTTTATGGATCTACAGTAATGAGTGAAGGAAAGGTTAGACAATGGTGTGGACAACGGTTTATAAACGACGAAGAACTCAAGCCGCCGTTGTCAACTGGTTCAATTCCCAGGCGGAGAACTTCTATGCAAAGGGACTAAAAAAGCTGGTGCAGCGTTACGATAAGTGCTTAGAAATGAACAGCGATTATGTGGAAAAGTGAAGTAGGTTTGTAAAACCGTTAATAAAAACTTTTTCTAATAAATATATATTTTTTTTATGACCAGACGACTTTTACTTTTCGAATATGCCTTGTAAATTAAATTACGGCAAATTTTGAACTTCTTTTAATACTCCAAAAGTTAGAAGGGCAAAAATACTCCACCTGTAAAAATTTAGACAAAAGCAACTCTCAAAAATTGACAAAGCTCGGTTTAAATTTACAAGCATTATAGTGATAGCAATATAACGTTTTTTTACAAGCAGTTTATAAACAGTTATTAACAAGATAATACTGTAATAGAAAATATAAAAAAAAAGTATATTAAGTGATTAAAAATTTAAGTTTAATGAGATATCACATTTATATGGATGACATGATAAAAATCAAGCTGGCTTTGGTCACAATGAATATGGTTTTATTCTTCTCTACCTATTAATATATTATACAGAAATAACTTGACGTGGTCGATCGAAGTTTGAATCTTTCAATCTTACATTTAAGACTGGATGCTGCTTGTGTTAGTCATTGTATCTCCATCCATCATATGACCAGTCATTCTTGATCTTTTGGCATTCTCTTGTTTAATAAACATCAATAACCTATCTATCAAAAACTTCTTATCGTGCCCTTCAAGGACCAGCTGATTTTTCAGTACCGTGACCATATGTCTATTCGCCGCGTTCACAGCTGTGTAATAATATAGCAATAATATCAGTATTAAGAACAGAGGTATGGCGAAGCCGGCTGTTGTTATAAATGCTGCGATATCGTGAATCCATTGGGGACCATCACCAAATGTTTTTTCTATAAGTGACCAAATTGAAGGAAGACTTTTAAAAGGACCACAAGAACGACTCGGTTGTAGCTCCGATACTGTGAACGCGATGGGAATAAGAGCTACTACATATGATACAAGTAAAACTAGCATAAACATAGAGTTTGATCGGGACGCTCTATAAACCGTAGCGCTTGGTTTGCAGTTTATTAAACAAGCGAATTTTTTAACATAAAATAAAATGAAAAATATAATAGAAGACATAATGGCTAATAGAGGAGCAAAAAATGTACCAATCCAGCACAGAGTTTGTGTGTAAACGACATCTAAAACGTGTTTGGGTAAATCGAAGCTTTGCTCTCCTATAAACTTAATAAACTTATTTTCTATATGCCTGGCAAGAAAGGCTCTGAAGAAATTTACAATAAAAGTAATGCCTATTTGTATGGCAAAATCGGTTAATAATAACTTGTAAATTTGCTGTCCTACGTATGTTTCCCAACAGACTGGTCTATTACAATTGCTTATAACACAAGCACCTTCTTCTAACTCATTATCACAACGAATTTTACTATACATAGATACATAGAAGACCAATAAAGAAGCTAACCTAAGAAATACTGTACGTAACAGAGCCATTCTTATCTCTACCATAGGACTGTAATTTTCATACGTAATAAGAAACTGGAATATGAACGGCACAAACATATTAAGCGCTACTATGCACATTGACGGTAGAAATTCAAAAAGTAATTGTTCAAGCTTAGTTTCTCCGTCTGTTACATCCATACCATTAAGTTGCTTAGTGGAAAAATCAAAAACAAAATAAATAGCACCACCACAGAGCATTAGTATGGCTATTACTGTTGAATTTACTAGGAAACGCAAGAAGATAATCCTCCACCTCTCCTGTCTAGTTCGACTTTGCCTTTCCTCCTCTAATTTTTCATTTATTAAAAGTGTTTTAATCTCACTATATATAGCTCTGCTCTTAATTTTGGCGCTTTTTTCGTTATGAATACAAAAGTCCCAACCGGCGAAAATCAAGTTAGAATATTGATAAAATTGTCCTTCTCCCTCTACCAGTCGTTCCCGAAAGCCTTTAGCTCCTGTTCTAACTATAGCTATCAGAGATATTAGGAAATATATTACATTTATCACTATATATGCTAAAGGTACATTAAAATACATATGTGTCCCGTTTATTTTGTACTCCAGTATTTGGTTTGGATAGTACCCATAAAAAAGAGCAGTTTTTTCTAGTTGACCAGTACCCTGAACAATTCCTAAAATTAAATTTGATTCATTTATGTTACAGTAGTACTGACTGAAACATGATTCACCAGGATTTGGGCAATTAAAATTTCTATTTTCCAACAACCATGTTGGCAGTGCAATAAATAGGAAAACCATTAAAAAAATAAAAATGTTGAGAAAAAATAACCATTTTATAAAGCGAAAAAAGGCTACAACTCCTGTTCCAAAGTGGCCTTCAATGTGCTTAAGGTCTCTTCTCCAGAGTTCCATTTTGTGATATGATTCTACAAGCCGTGATCTGAACTGATGCCATGCTTTCCGACGTTTCCAGTTAAATTGTTCAAAACCTTGCAGTCTTAAATGTTGCTCACTCTGTAAAAAATATATTCTATTATGTTGTTGGTATAAAAAAACTATTTCTAAAGAATTTCTCCTGCTAAATTATATTATTAAAAATTATTATCTCTACTATTACTACTATATATATATATATATATATATATATATATATATATATATATATATATATATATATATATATATATATATATATATATATATATATATATATATATATATATACATATATACATGTTTTTTTTTTTTTTAAACATACATATGTTCTCTGGCCAGGTTATAGGATATATTTTAAGGTAACATAAGGGATAACTAGTGACGATAATACTGAATCAAGTCGGAAAAAAGTGCCGATAGCGCAGTCTAGCAATACGCTGCCGTTAAATATGGAACAATATCGTATAGCAAAGAATATAATATACATAAAATGCAACGTCTTTCTGTCTGACTGTTTGTCCGTTAGTGCGCTTACGACTTGAGAACCACATATTCAATTTAAATTTTTTTTTTAAATTCATACATATATATATATATATATATATATATATATATATATATATATATATATATATATATATATATATATATATATATATATATATATATATATATATATATATATATATATATATATATATATATATATATATATATATATATATATATATATATATATATATATATATATATATATATATATATATATATATATATATATATATATATATATATATATATATATATATATATAATATATATATATATATATATATATATATATATATATATATATATATATATATATATATATATATATATATATATATATATATATATATATATATATATATATATATATATATATATATATATATATATATATATATATATATATATATATATATATATATATATATATATATATATATATATATATATATATATATATATATATATATATATATATATATATATATATATATATATATATATATATATATATATATATATATATATATATATATATATATATATATATATATATATATATATATATATATATATATATATATATATATACATGTTTGCATATGTAAATTAATTATATTCAGTTTAAATTATATTTGGTTGACAAGAACAATAATCTACTTAAAAATAATCTGAATTAGGTTTGTAAATTATTATAAATTTCTACTAAGATTATACTATAAAGAAAAAATCCCCGACATTAAGATAATAGATCAAAAACAATGAGAGATAAAATTAAGAATAGGTAATTATACCATACTTGAATAATTAGTCATTTAGATATAAGTGGTTTTTTGTATTTACAATTTTAGTCATCAAGGAGATAAAAAGTAAAAAACACATTTGTTCATTTTTTTCAAATTTTGCAACAATTTTCTTCTGTAGTTTTGTTATTATTTCAGTTTTATAAGGAAATAAAGACTGACATAAAAGTTTCTTCTAGTAAAGTCAAGAAAAGTAAATGATAAAACAGGACACAGATGTCCAAAGATTTTAATTCCAACATGGATCTTAAAACAATAATATTATTTTGTTTATAGTTAAAATGGAATGTAATATTAAATGCAATTACAAACATGTGGAGATGGGTTAAGTAATATGGTGGTAGAATAGTAAAAATGAAATTATGAGATTCAACAGTGGCTGTAATCTACCTTTTCTAACTAAATTATCTAATAAAAAAAAAACATTTTTACCTGCGAATTCACATAAATATGCGATCGCGCTTTACAATTTAGAACTTTTCTTTAGTGTTTCATTCAAATTTGGATATGTAAAAAATGTACTGTCTTAGATTAAATTTAAGTGGTAATCAGTAAAATGTTTTCAAAAACTTTTTATATATACCCAATCCCCACATATTTTCATTAAAACACAATCAATTATTTAATGTTGTATGCATGCTGTGTTGCTAAGAGTCTAATGAAGTACATCGTTTTCACTAAAAGTGAAGGAAGAAAATAATTATAAAAT
>JAHKBH010001754.1:0-13024 GCA_019049505.1 Pachyrhynchus sulphureomaculatus
TGGCTTTAACTATTTGTTCCCTTATTTATTCTTCTATGTTGTTGTTATATGATAATTTAATTTCTAAATATTTAATTGTCATCACCTGCTCTATAATCTGATTATCGATTTCCAGCTTGCATCTAATTGGTTCTTTGGAGATAACTACTGATTTGGTTTTTTCAGCCGATATTTTCATATTAAACTTCTTTGCTGTTGTATTAAACTGATGTAATAATCTCTGTAAGTCATCTTCAATCTCAGCGACCAGGACAGTATTGTCGGCGTAACACAATATTTGTATCTCTTCATTACTGATTTTATAGCCTTTTTTACGTGTTTAATTATTTCATCTAATATAGTGTTAAACAGTAGGGGACACAGTGAGTCTCCTTGTCTAATGCCAGTTGTTACCTCTATGGGTTCAGTTAACTCCTCTTTTCTCTCGCTTCTATTTTATTTACTTTGTAAATGTTCTCAAAATTAGTTTTTATTATATCCAATGGAATATTCTTGTAATAAAGTGTGTGTACTACGTCTTGCAGTTGTACTCTATCAAATGCTTTTACCAAATCTATAAAGCATAAGAACGCTGGTCTGTTATCCTCATTTGTTTTTTGCACTAATTTGTCTGATTACAAATACTGCGTCGTTACAGGATCTTCCGCTCCTGAAACCTTGTTGTTCCTCGAAAAGCTGTATAAGTGAAGTTATTTTATTAGTAACAATTTTTGTCGTCAGTTTTAAAGTTGTGCACAAGAGGTTAATTCCTCGATAATTATTCGGATCGGATTTTTTTCTCCTTTTTTAAAAAGTGGTATCATTATGCTTGTTCTCCATTCTTCTGGTGTTCGCGATCCCTGTATTATTTTGTTTATGAGCTTTGTCAATTTTTTAGTCAGTTTTACTCCTCCGTACTTTAATAGTTCATTTTGTATTTCGTCCTTACCAGCTGATTTTCGGTTTTTTAATTTTTTGAGAGCTTCTTCCACCTGTTTATCATCTATTTCTGAGGTTTCGTTGTTTATATATACCAAATTTTTTTGTTGTATTATACAACTGCTTTATATAATTTTTTTACTTCTATTAATTCTTTCATTTTTTCCCTATCCATATATCATTCTCGAAATCTCCTATTGCATAGTATAAAAGTCATGTTCCATTTCTTTAGAGAATTTTTCCCAGTGTTTCCATCTTCTTTTTTTCTCACTAGTGCATTTGTTTCATTGCGGTCTGTTTTATAAATAAATATATTAGAAGCGATTATTTATTTATTTATTTATTAATATATATATATCCGGGTCATAACCCATAACACTTTTCAAGCCATTGCTTTTCGCTTTTCGCTTGAACGGTTCTTTGAACTTTTTTTTTTTTTTCCCATCAAGAAGCAGTGTAAAATTTAAACAAAAAGCAACGAAAATTGTTTTTGACGCATTGTTTTGAAAATAACAAAAGTAAGCGTTTTCACTATGTTAGACTCACTCCTTTTAGTCACAATAACTCACAAACTAATGAATAGAATAATATCTTGAAATTTTAACAGCTTGAAAGCTGTCTTTTGAAGGTTAGTATTAAACTGAAAAAAAAAAAAAAAAAAGGTGACTGCAAATAAAACTAGCGCCAACTATTGTGATTAGGCCCGGCGGCGGGGGGGACTTTTTCAAGACCATGTGTCTGTAAGACCCCCATATTGTATCTATTTATAAATATATATATTATATATATATATATATATAATATATATATAATAGAGCGTATTATATATATATTTATAATATTAAATAATAATATAAATATATATGTAATATATATATATATTATATATTTTATATATATATAAATAATAATATAAACACACCACCCACACACACACACGTACTACAGGGAAGCCCTAAAAAGCGCCTCCAGAATCGGATGTGTGCGGAAAATCGATTCACGTTGTTCCTAAATCGTGTAAATTTGTACTCGTTGGGAAGCACAGCCCGGCAAATAATTCCCAAGGGATGAAGTTCTCCAAATAAAAAGACTCCTTGAAAAGCGTTGTGTACGCGAAGTAACAAGCTGAACCTCATACGGAAGTGAAGTATTAGCGCGACGTAGGTATTTCTAAACATTCACCGCTCTGGAAGGAATTAAGCAGGCTACATCCTTCGATTCACTTTCCCATGAAAATACCTTTGTTGAACAGACTCAAGTGTTGCCAATCCAGTTTCTTCGATGTTTCCAGCGAATCAAGCCGCGGGTCAGATCAGGGATCTCACAATCAGACGCACAGTCTTTTCTCTAAAACAGAAATCAAACAAATGCAAGTGTGGGATTGGGAGCGGAGTAACCCAAACATTGGAGCAGTATTCCATAGGTGGACAAATTTGAGCTATTCTAAGGAATTAACAGTTGTTGTTGGAGTGTAAGCCTTTACGTTCGAAATATTATTCCCAACTTTTGAGAAGAGCCCTCCTTGCAATGCCTGCAACATGTCTCATAGGGCAGGAACATATTTGCTCCCATAATTAAACACCCACACAAAAATGAGTTGTCTATGCTAGAGGGAAATGAAGTGCTCCGCCTCGTAAATCCAAAAATACACTGTTTTTACTTTTTCCTGTTTAAGTTTAGGTTTTATGAAAGAATCTGTATGAGACGTTTCTTTTTATTATTAACCAATTTTTGTACACAAATCGTTTACTTAAGTGGTGTAATTATCCCCTATGCTATCTATCAATAAAGCACACAGAGCGAGTTAAATAAATAAAAAATAAATATTAACTAAATAAATTTTAGACATGAATTTCGCGGACAAACTCCTTGAATTTAAATAGCAAATTATAAATTTCGTAAAACATTATATTCATGTGATACTCCGATTTAATTCAATTTTTTATCTTGCGTTCGTGTTTTTCGGTAATCGGAACTCTTATGAAGATCCACTTTCGTGTCCGTTTGTCTCACACAAACCTCTATTTTCCTTCCCGAATCTAAGATGAAATTTTTCCGCACACAATATTAGGAAATGCATGGGCTCAGGTCTAGTAGCCGTTGTAATTTTTGAAAGTTAATTTTGTTGACTTAAAGAGTTAGGTTAGGGGTGTGAAAATCGTGAATTGAAAAAAAACTTTTAATAACTCAACAGTCATCGAGTGTGGTGTCCAATGAAAGCTTGGTGAAAACCAACGAGTTTCAAAAAATATATATGATTTTATAACTTGCGCACACTTTTGCTTCTTTTATGATTCTAAAAAAATTTAAATTATCACTGTCTTTCCACGTTCTAAGAAATCAATTTTTGGTAAACAAGGTTTTTTGGGATTTCCAATCAGGCTAGTCGCTCGCTTCTGAATAGAAAGATTCTCACCAATGCAGCGTAATCTTTTACAAAGTTGGTTGTATTGTGAAAACTTTCTTTTTCCTTGTTTAGGACGCCCGTCTGCTCTCGCGACGAGTTTGGCGTATCAATTTAAGCTACAACACGAATTTTAGAAACTGCTTCTTCTAAAAATAACACTTCGGAGGACAAAAAAAAAAAAAAAAACAAGAACAAAACACAAACAAAAAAAAAAAAAAAAAATAAAAACAAAAAAAAAAAAAACAAAAAAAAAAAACACAAAAACAAACAAATCAAAAAAAAAAAAAAAAAAAAAAAACACAAAACAAAAAAAAAAAAAAACAAGAATAAAAAAAAAAAAACAAAAAAATAAAACAAAAAAAAAAAAAAAAAAAAAAAAAACAAAAAAAAAAAAAAAAAAACAACAAAATAAAATAACACAAAACAACCATTGTTCAAAAAAAAAAAAAAAAAACAAAACTAAAGAAAAAGGAGAAAAAATCAAGCAAAAAAAAAAAATATAAATAAAAATCCCAAACCACCTCCGCATAGTTCTTTTCTTTCAGCCAAGATTGCTGTCGCCTTGCATCCGATCGATTGTCCTTTAACTTGCCTTCAATAATTAGACGTAAGACAAATTTGTACTTTGTGGCCGGTTGGGCCCCCCTCATTAATGTCCGAAGGTTATTGAGTTTTTTCCTTATTTTATGGTTGTTAGTAAATCCTTCATTTCTGGTTTATATTCTTGTTACAGTAACTTCTGGTGTTTTTTAATTTCTGTAACCCAGAGAGATTGCGGCTATAAATGAACCACTTTAAAAAGATCCGCAGTCGTTTCTTCTCTGAGTCCAAGAGTCAAGAGTTCATCAACTTACATCCATTACAATAGCACGAAAGATTACATACACTCTCACTCATTCTCATTCGGAAATTTCGAGACTGAGACAATGTGCGAGTGGAAAAATTTAATCATAATCATGTATGGTTACGCGGGGCCTGATCAATTCGGAAGATATTATTTCCTTTCTTGAGTTCCGCTTGTCATTTATATTGGAGTTCCCGAAATATTTAAATGTGGAAGAACCTCTTCTTTCAACTACTGGTGTTGTCTCCTGATCTCGACGAGGATTCAGGTGGGAAAATCTGGAGATAGTCTTCAAAAGTATAGATTGATTTAGCGAAAATTAACACGTAATTTTATTATGTACATTGATAACTATTTTATATAAAAAGAAACTAAGAAAAACAATGTTCTATTGATCAATATGAAGATTTTGTTAATATACTTTGTCGATGTAAGCATTAACTGCTCAGCCGGCGCTTCTGTACCGAGAACCAAAGAATTTTATTTTATTATTTTTATTAATTAAACAAATATTTAGGTAGTAAATATTTCTTTTATTTAAATATCTACCTACTAGAGTCTAGATTGAGTTAGAATGATTTATTTGGTCCATTACGTAGCGAAGATGCTTATCAACCTATTATACATTACTGAAAAAACGATAAAACGAGAAAATACATATTGGATTGGATCTGCTGCCAATGGTCCAGGGCCCTAATTACCTTAGTCTAGATAAGGATTTTATTTATATTTTAAAAAAGCTGATCTATCACCGTACGTAACCCTAATTTGTGCAACGGTTTATTTTTTGGGATTCCCAGGGCTTTTCATCAGATGATTTATTTTTAAAAAGTAGTATAATAGGTGGGAGTGGCTTCTGTAATCCACAATATTATTCGGCGTGGCATAATGAGTTGAATCCAAGGAGCGACCCAAGAGACTATAGCGCAAAAAGTTCTCTTTCCACACAGGATAATTACGCCTACTCTGCACAAATCTTCGTTGCAATATCAAAAGGGAACGAGCGGGGGCTTCGAAATAGTTTCCCCACTCCACCTAATCCAATCCTCAGATTTTGACCACCAAGTGGACTTTTTTGTGTCCCTAACTTCCTCTCCAAAAATTGGCTTGGGAGAGGAGTGAACTTTTTCCAATTTTTGTTTTTTTTTTCCTCCAAAAAACGTTATTTATTCCTTTTTTATATACAAGGACTTTTTAATCCACCCACGTATGTCCCCATGTTTAGAAATGTTATCAAAATAAACGGATCAGCTAAAGCAACGTTTATATCGTTTAAAATTATAATATTTAAAGGAGTTTAAGCCCCACACCCCTTCTTATATGAAATAATATTTTTTTTTTTATACGTAAAAGTATGGTCTGAGCAACATATTGTTTACTAACCTAAGGTTCCGTTTTCCCAATTATACGTACCTTGTCAATTATAGACCTTGAAACCTTAATCATATTTTATATTTTTTCCATGTACTAATTAGGCCCTAAGCTTTCCTTGTATCTATGTGGTTACCGGAAGTTTTTTAAAGCCCATAAATCCATCTGTATATGTTTATTTGTTTTGGGGTCCTCCAGTGCTACAAGAGGGTGGGGGGGGGAGGTTTATTTTTTTCTCGTGTTAGAAATCGAAGCTAACTGTCAGAGCAAGAAGCGGGGAAGGAATTCGGAGGGGGAGAGAATTTTTAAACTCCTCTCATTTTTAGCTTTTTCGGCAACCTACAGATGGTCTGTGGATATTTTTTAACACCCTGTTAGTATGGCTTTCATTCAAGAATTACCATATTACGTTTTATTAGAAAATGCCTTAAATATTTATCGTAAAAGATTTTTTCAAATTTCATTAATCAATAACTAACTGGTCAATAAGGTGCAAAGTTAGACTTGTGTGTTTGTGGATTTACAATAACACATATACAAATTATACAGATAGTTTATTGAAATCCGGGGATAGAACAAAACGGCAACGGGTGATATTTTCAATTATATAGACGAAATGGCTCAATTTCCAGCCAAAACTTTTGATGCCTGCAATTATAAAACAAACAAAAACGTTAAGATACCAGGGGAAATGAATGCTGGCACCTGATTGGCCGAGAGTCCCAAATGACTGATGCCATGCCTACTCCGGAGCACACAAATATCAGACAGCTCTAACAACAACGTCGAAAAACACACAATTGACAGTGAACAGCCAAGAAGAAACCTTCCGAAACCACTGCCACATCGCCCTTTGAAAATGTGGACGCGTAAGTGTCAAAGAAACGTCAGGATGTTAATATTTCATGGAGAACCTGGGGCCTTCCAACTCCTGAAATAAACCTCACTTTACTAAAAAACAAATGCTTCATTCTGATGACATAACCCAGTATGACTATAGTTTAATAAAATAGATGAAATTAATATTTTCTTAATGACTATTAAAACAGTGTGTAAAATGTGATATCAAATAAATACTGGTAATAAATAGTTTTCGCAAGTTGGAAATTAACAAGCAACAAACAGAAGCGGCGGCGCAAAGAACGATAAGGGACCTATAGTATGTAAGAATTCATCAGAAGCATTTTTAAAACATCTCTGTTTGAATTAGCAATCATTTGAATTTCAAGTGTATATCAGTTTCCCCTCGGTCCAATGGTAGCCTAGCAGCAAGCAATTAAAAGGGAAAGGGGCGTCCCACCAAAATTCACGCAAGAAATAATTTTTTGATAAGAAAATTCACAGTTTATTAATTAAAAACTGGTAAATTTTTTTAATTGGTTCATAAAGTATAGAGACGTATAGGGTTATGTATGCACTAACATATCGGGTAAATGGGCTTCCACCGGCTTTGCCTGGCACATACTCACTCTTGTGTCAGAAATTTTCCATGACCCCACGTTTATTGCATAAATGTGGCTGAATTTCGTTGATCAACCGGAGCCGCTTAATTTCCGCCCTTCAAGTTTGTGGGTGGTCGTGGCTTGTTGGCATAAACAAGTAGACTTTTAAAAAAATTCGCCAAAGAAAATCAAATTCCAACGTCGTTAAATCGTTATATAATCTGGGCGGGCCAATTCTGATCACCAAAACGGAATATTACAAACAGACCATGAAATGACCCATGCAGTAATTGAATTTTTCTCTTCTCGGGGTTGTAATGACATGTGTCCCCGTCTTGGTTGAAAAACCACAATGTCCCGTTTCCACAATCCAGATCTTTGCTTGCAATTATCAATCGCGAATAAACGATCAGACTTTAACAGTTATTGCCTGGCCAACACCCGCATTTCGAAGAAGAAATGGTCCGATGATGTCCTTCCAGTTCCCAAAATCTCCCCACCAAACAGTGACAACGATTGGTGGAAGCATCCCACACAGTTTGTTGGATTGTCCTGAACCCCCAAAAATGCGACAATTTTGTCGATTAATAACGAACCATCAAGATGAAAATGAGCCCTCAAATCGCTGATGATGATTTTCCCTTTCGAAAAATGAGTATCCCACTTCTGGTTTGTTGTATCCATAATTCATGTAACGAACCTCCTCTTTCTCTTTGCGTTGTGCGTGGTCAGTAGGCTTTCTGTTTCTTGAGTGAATTGAAACTTTAATAAAGCAATGAAGGTTGCTAATATTTCGTGTGAATACGGCTTTAGATAGCTTTTCTCTCGCAATGTCCCATTCTTGACCACGGTTCCGAATTGATGTTTCTTGGAGTCTCTCAGCAACTCTACACGCTCATGAACTGCTTCAAATGTTTTTTGTGTCGAACGACTTTGTTAATGGGAAGGCTAGAGCGTTTAAAGATCACTTCCTGAATTTTTCAATTAATCCTCTCTCATCACAGTTGATGAGGTTAAATCACTATTCCGACCATATTTTGTACGAAAATTCCGAACTGTAGCTGCCAATCTTGATTATGTTTACAAATAACAGCTCAATAATGAAAACACTTGTTCTATTTGTCCTGTAACGCTCCATTTGTAATAACCCTGAACTGTCCAAGCTACACCGCTTTTTTTTTTTTTTTTTTTTGTTTTTTGGCAAAACATTTAAACCATACCAATGGCGCCAAATGAGCAAGTCTGGGCGTGGAATTTTGGGACAAAAGTAAAACCCCCTTTTAATCAGTGGTATAGTGGTTATACATTGTTAACTGTTCCTTCTCCTGTTAATCAAGAATTATTACAAAACCTCCTTTTTCAGTATGCCGTCCGTTATTATAACACACCACATATGATATATTTTTTGGAACACATCTGTGACAGACAGATTTTATCTACAATGCCAAAACTCCCGGGGCGGGGGCGCGGGGCGGAGTGGGGATATAAAACTGTAAGCACATACCAGGCCCTCAAAGAAAATTTCGTTCAAATACTTTGGTTTTATTAAAACGGATGACGTTTGTGTCCGAGTGGGAGAGATAGCAAACCAAGATATCGCTAAAATATATTTGAAAAGCGGCGTTTTATTAGTATATGTTTTTTTAGGTGAATCCTTCCGAGGGTGGATTGAATAGGCTTGTAAAAAAACAAGGGGATCTATTAAATGCGGGTATGCAGAAACAAAAATTTCTTTCACAACATAATCTCCACCGAGTCCAATTACATTTGGTCCAGGAAGATTTCAAGTTTTTTTATTCTCTCAGGGGGGGGGGGGGGGGGGGGGGGAAAAAAGGAGGGAAAGTTGTACGAAATGTGGTTAATTAGTATTTTGTGTATAGGACTTCAGATAACCTTAATTGGGGGTAGAGGGATGTTTTCGTGGGGGTCGTAATTATCCAAAGCAATTTTTGATATTTTGAAAAGACAAAAAGAAGTCAAGGTGGGGGGGGGAAATTTTATTGAATTGTGGTGGGTACTCCTGCACTTAGGTGCGACCTGTAACGGTTTTAATATAGTGGTTTTACAGGCGCAGATTGATAGGAGTGTTTTGTGTGGGTGTTATCTGATTGCGTCCTGCTTCAAACTCAACTAAGCAACCGGTTCCCACCCTTAAGCACCACGGATCCGAACCCATAAAACCCCCACTCCTTTTAACGGCTTCACCAAATATGTACAATAAGATGCAAAAGGGGCGGGGCGGGGTCTGTGGGTCCACGAAAAACCGTTGCTCATCACTTCTGTTCCCCTCAATAAACCTAGTTTCTTCTGCATTTTGTTTCGGTATAACTTTGATCTTCGCCAACCTACTGTTTTTGTACATACAGTCATAAAACGACCCCAGCAGGGGCCGTTTCCGTATTACTCAACTATTCCAAAAACATGAGTCTAGGTGCGAATGACCCTTAACCTCGTACGTTATTTGGTGCTTGGAACTACCATCACGAAACCCCTACAAGTTTTTTCAATGTTAGCGACTTCAGGTCAAGTTATAAACACGGTCGTTGGGGACCGCGGCGCAAGGCGACCAAACTTCGTGTTGGCAACGCGAACGCGAATGACAGACCACCCGATGCGCACAGAGCGGTGACAAACGTACGACTCATCCTTGGGGGGGAGGTAATCGGTTCAGTTTTTGTGCGATCCCGATGTCCTAAACGATCTATAATGGGATTTTTTCTGGCTTTTTGATTTGAAGCGTAGTAGTTTGGTTGAAGTTTAGTTTCGGTAAAACATCATACTGGTACAACAAATGAATAAATGAGAACGTAACACGAACCTAGCTCGCAATTTGTTGATTTAGTACATATATATTTTTGGTGTAAAATAATAATTGTTTTCGTGGCTTTAGTCTCTTAAATGTTGTGTTTTTGAATACGAAAAAGGTGTATTTTGTTGAAGTAGGTATTTTTAATTGGTCCAATAGGGTACTAAAACAATAAAAACATCTATTTTAATTCTCTTTAAAATTGTTTATTAGTGTATATCTATTCAATTGGAGTCATTTTAGGCAACAAATATTAATTTAGTAATCTTCATTAATTTAGTATATAGCCTCCGGTTATCACTGTCACTTAACACGTAGGCTGAAAAGTTTTTACACTGACACATAGATGTCACGACCCTTATTTTGCAAAATATCCATAAGAACATCTTAAGAAGTAGAAATATTTTTCAAAAGTTACATAACATTTTTTCGACGATTAGTTTAGCAAGTTTAACAGTGGTTATGAGGTGACGCTACTTTTGAATAATTTCCAAGTAATAATGGAAGAAATATTGAAATCGAAAGACAAATGGCTTGATTAAGTGTTAACGGGGACTTCATGCCTCTGGAAATAAATGGCGCCTCATCATTTACTGGTTAGATGCTGAATTGTAAAACGCGGACGGTACAGATCCAAAACGAATGGCTGATAAGAACTCAAAGAGGGCCAAATGAGATGGTTTCCACCGGAAGACGATAATGTATGCGAATTGCGTGAGATAGCTTGACACCCTAAAGATATCAAAAGAACTATGATTGGTAATTACATATTTTGTTGCATGAACATGTGGGCATCAGAAAGCGCTATTCGAAATGGGTACCGCGTTTTGCTTTAGCGAGTGAAAACCAAAAAACAAAAACGTCGTTGCGTGATTCTGAGGCGGCTGTTTGGTTGGACCTAGTTTTTAAGACGCAAGAAAAAGGGATTTTTTCAATGGCCGAGATGTGACAATGGAATGAACCATGGATCCACCACAACACAAACACAGAAATAACCGAATCGTCGGCAATCAGATGCAGCTGGACAGCAGGCCCGGTGAAAGCCTGCCCGAAGCTAGCAACAGAACACCACAGTCGGCTGTGCGAAGGTTTTAAAAGCTTCTGTATTTTTAATAACGGATGCGTAGCATGAAATAAATTTTTCATGGCGAACTCTACTGCTGAGAAGGGAAAAACAATCCAATGATTGAATATTATAGTATAACATGGCTTGTCAAGATCATGCACAATTGCGAAGCCAAATTTCAGTGAGGTAACTGCGGCCTTCGCCGCTGCGGACCCCACCACCCCCTCTGCTAACGACGTATAACGTGAGGTCCCCCCGAAGGCCGACTGGTGCTTGCATAGGCCTCGGTCCGCTTACCCACACAACATCTCACCCTCCTCTCCCATACTCCACCCCCATAGCCCCCGCGTCACTGAGGGACTTTGGGGGCGCGACAGGCGGCAGCAGCCGTGGTGGGGGCAGCGGGAGGCGGTTTACTTCTGAAAATGGCTCGAACTGTCTGCTTAGGGGGGGGGGACCCTTGACAGCCCTGATTTTATATAAAGTTGTAATATGGTGCGAGTTTTGATAGGCAAGAAATCGCAAAGAGCAAACGGCCTCGAATGTACCATAAGTTAAACACACACTCTTGGGAGGGGTCAATCAATGGGTGGGGGGGGGGGGGGGAGCAGATGCAATCCGTGAGCACAAAGGTTAATGATCTTACAATAAAGTAAAGAACTGTGCATGAACTTGGAAGGTTTCTGAAGTTGCGGGTTCCGCATCCACGTCCACCGGGTGGCCCCCCAGTGACTATTAATCGATTGGGTCGCAGACCTCAATAAATTAATGCTCATTGGAAAAGGAGATTGGCTCCAATGAAGGAGTGTTATCGCCGCAACTGAGGCCTATTTTGAAGGCAAGGACAATCCATTCTAGTGGTGGTATGGGGGTAAGTACAAATTCCTTCTTACAAGAAATGTATAGAAATATTAGAAAAAGGCGTTGGAACTGATTGTAACCGAAGAGTGAAAAGGAAGACTATGTGTGGATTACATAATAAAGAAATGAGACGAATTTATGTGCGCAAAAAAAAAAAATGTGTTTTAAGAGTAGCTAGACCAAAAAGCTTTTTCCAGCCGCACGTGTTCGGTTCTTAACTCAAATTCATTTAGTTTGGCGCAAAATAACCGGTGGCAAAAATAACACAACACACAATAATAGCAGGTCATTTTTTTTATAATAAAATAGTTTAAATGTAAAAGCTATGTTGAATGTAAAAATTAATAATTGAATGTGGAGACTCCAATAAATACAAATGAATTAAAATTTAAAATAGTAGGATAATGAATATTAATGGTCGTGCAAAAAACAAATCTAAAAACATATTGTTTTGGCTTTTAAAAGCTGCATACTATTAAAAAAACAGCTAGATCAATAATTTTATGTATTCGAGACTATAATAAAATTTGTATACACCTTAACTACTAAGTTTCCTAGCTATTATATCTATTTAAAGACATTTAATAGGGCAAGATAAATAAGTAGATTATTATACAGATGAAACGTTCTACTTAGACTAACTCCTAATTAACAATAGATAATTTTTTTTAAGTGTACAGATTTTAAAATTAAAACAAAAACAAAAATCATTGATAAATTAGGACCTAAAGTGTCTACTTTAATTTGGAATTTTTCGTTTCGTCCCTTGGTTTTGCGCCTCTGCTGTAAAGTTTAAGTTTTAAACTATAAATTAAAATAATGCTACTAAAAAAATGTTTACCTTATTACTGTTCCCTACAAGCAATTAAAACGTTTGGGTAGTTTAATTAAGTAAAGTTATTTAATATAGAAGGTTGTGTGTTATTATAGACTTTAGGGCTTTTACAACATGATTTAAACATGGTTTAAAGATAATAAGTACAGAGTCTCTCATAAATATGTTCAAACATATTTGACATACTTGGCGGCACCAGCGGGGCCCGCGCGAGGGTACATGCACGGTAACTTTGAAAAAAACTTCGTTGGTAAGTTGGGCGAAACAGTATTTACAAAAGAACGTGGTAAATATTTAGAAAAGATACACCACTGCAAAAAATGAACCTAAAATAGAGTTGTTCTTCTCTAACATTTATTGGTGCGTAGGAAACCGAATCCGGCGCTAAAATTCGGCGCCCGTTGAATCACTACCATCACCCCAAAATACCCAAAAAATCGATGATTAAATCAAAAAAAAAATGCGGGATAAAAA
>JAHKBH010000173.1:0-20813 GCA_019049505.1 Pachyrhynchus sulphureomaculatus
TGAGAGCTTGAAGTCTTTAATACTACCCTGACATCGCGCGAGCTCCATCCGTAGACACACCCACACACTTCTCCCATTGAATGTTGTTATCTTCCATGTATGAATCTATGATCTCAAATCGAATCACTAGCCTTACCGGTATCCGTCACTTTTTTGAAAAATAACAAATCCTCACGTACATTTGTTTCTTGTACCGCACGTAACATATTAATTGAGCGTCCTTATTACTGTCCGTAGCTTCATCCAGTTGAATGGCAAATAAACTAGAAAGATTTTCCACAATATGCTCATTAATGTCTTCAGCTATGTCATGAATGCGATGACTAATCGTATTGTTAGAAAAAGGAATATTTTTTATTTTTTTAGCCATCGATTCTCCAATCATCACTGCAGGTAAAATTACATCTTCAGCAATCGTGTGTGGTTTCTTACATTTGGCAATACGGTGAGCGACCTTGTAAGAGGCGAGCAGTGCTTTGGAAGGAATAGATGCTCTGGAAAACAAGGATGTCGACTGATGTTTCAGTTCTCGCAATTTTCTTGCAAAATAACTCGCGGGTTTCCTTGTAAATTACTGTGAGTTGTTTCTAAATGACGTTTCAATTTATTAGAAAGCATACTTTCAGCTGCCAGCACCTTATGACAAACAATACATTGGGAAAGTTCCATATTTCCTTTGCTAACGTAGGTAAATCCAAAATCTAAATATTGGTCATCATATTTTCTGTACTTTTTTCGTTTTTCTACAGTTTCTTTTCTACTCTCTCCTGCGTCTTCAACACGTTTTCTATTTATTTGAATAAAGTTATCCATTTTAAGTAACGAACGCGCGTAAATTAAATACAACACACTTGAAATCAAAACACTGCATTCATCAAAGCTTTAAACGACGAATAAATAGAGCGCCGAAAGCACGGGGAAATAGAATGGGCTGGCTTACTGAGTCGCTGATGAGACGCAGAGTGCAGGCGACCTATGCGTATCGTCTCAAGACTCCCCTAGGATACCGCCACGACGCCCCAGGGCGTCGCGACACACATTTAGGGAATCCCTGGTCTAACGGCTTCTTTTTGTTCCCGAATGTCAAAAGAAAAAAATGCGTGGACGACAATTTTCATCATCTCAATAAGCTGTTGCATCCTTCCAAAACCATGTTTTTAAGGTACCAACTTCAGAGTAGAAAAAATGTTTTGACAATTGGTTCGAACGCATGTAAAGTGTATAAATCATAAACGCAAATATTTTGAGAAACAATAAAACGATTTGTACCAAATAATTTTTGTTCTTTCATTGTTTTTGTAAAAACTTAAAACAGTAATATTGACAACAGCGGGAAGTACGGGTAACAAAGTGTATAGAGTAACATAACTGAACTCAAGATTTTTTGTAATTTTAAAAAAAAAGTAATGTTAATTATTATGCCACTTCTGTAGACAAGATATTTTTTAGAATTAATTATTAGGTTAAGATTTACAGTCTGTTACAAAATGTCCTGTATACTAAGGTATAACTTACTATATGATTTCTACTTAAGTAAAATAAATGATACGGCTCATCCATAAATAATTCCTTACAAGCTAAAATGTCCTCTACTTGTGGCTGTGCACCACTGCCCAACAAACCCAGTACTTTTGCCCACTGTTCGAACAATTCGTCATTTCTTTTATACCTTTTTATGAAAGGTAACTGAGATTGCAAATGCCTGAAAAAAATTGAAAGTATTACAAATACTGATCCACAATAGGACTCATTTATCCTAAAAGATAGTCAGCTTTTGTACTATTAATCAAAAAAATTATTGATAAGTCGATTTTAATAATAATACAAGATAATTTCATGACTATTAAACTTTGTATTACAAATTTGAAAAAAAATTTGAACTATTTATAAGTGGTCAGTCTAAAAAGTTCTCGGCCTAACAATGAAAGAATTTTTTTTTTTGACATGAAGTTTTTTTCAACAGAATCTCTAGAACATTTATTCCAACAATTTATTCCAACAATTCCAATAATTCAATAACATCATTAAAGTGTAATTCTGGAAGGTCTGAAAAATATCCATCCCCGGCTGCAATAGCTTCGTCATTTGATGTAAAACGCTTTCTAGCCAGGAATTTTCTCAGGTTTGAAACAGATAATAGTCAGACGGAGCCAAATCTGGTAAATACGCTGGATGTTCAAGCAATTCGTACTTCAGTTCATTGAATTTTGTCATTGTCAAAACACCTGTGTGAATACGTACATTGTCTTGATTATCTTGATGAAAAATGATTTTTTTCTTCTTTTAAAGCAGGTCATTTCTCGCGAATTTTTGCATCCAACTGATCCAAAAGGTTACAATAATATTTAGAGTTAACTGTTATATCTTTCTGAAGATAATCGCTGAACAAAACACCTTTGTAATCCCAAAAAACTGTTTGCCATACCGTTCCCTACTGGTAGAAGCGTCTTTGACTTCTGTGGTACACTTCCACCGGCTTCAATCCATCATTTCGACTGTTCTTCTGGCGTATAGTGGTAGATCCAAATTTAATCAATAGTTATGAAACGACGCTTGAAATTCGTTTTATTTCACTTAAAATGATCAATACATACTTGAGAAATGCACATTCGAATGAGTTTCTGATCAATTGTCAGCAAATAGGGCACCTAGCTTGCACAAAGCTTTTTCATATGTAACTTCTCACTTTGATGATTTGTGGTGTTGTGGCAGTTTTTGGACGCCCTTCGCGTCGATAATTTTCGAGGGTTGTGCGACCAAATTTAAAAAGAGCAACCCATTTTTTCACAGTGGAAAGTGAAGGTGAGGCATCCTTATACACTTTTAAGAATTTCGGATGAATTTCTGTTGATGTTAAACCATCCAAAACAAAAAATTTAATCAATACATGATATTCAATTTTTTCCATTTTAAAAACATCAACGACACATCAATATTAAACAGCTGCTCGAATGAATTGACAGATCAAAATGAAATTTGACATGTGTTTATATAAAGGATGGAACTTTGCAATGCAATTGTGGTTTCACAGTTTGTAACGTCATATATGTGTCAGACCGAGAACTTTTCAAACAGCCTAGGTAGTCTCCAAATAGCATTTTAAAATTAAATATAATATGATACATAATAGGTACAATTTTAAAAGAGAATAAAATAAAGATCAACTTTAAATTGTATCGATATTTTGACTATACAAAATAATAACAATAACGATTATTTTTACCTGAACACTGGTTTGTTATGTATAAGCCGGTCATGTAAATACTCAATCCCATACTTCGATTGTTGCTCTAATGTCCAAAAATGAGAAGTTAAAAGTTGCTTCGGTAGTGCATAGATAAGTGGCAACAAAACATAGAAAGCGAATGGCAAAGATGAAAAAACTAAAACTGGTGCTACCTTGAACATATCTTTCGGCATTTGGTGATACAGTTCAATTTCTCTTCTCAAAAGTTTTTTGTGACTCCCGCCAGCACTATTCAACATTCTTAAACATAAATATCCCAAATATTACAGTACCGTACCCCCCAATAATAAAATATTGTTAAAAATAAACATAACTTTTAGTCATTTTTAGTATTGCGTACAGAACACTTATGGGATCACTTCGGTGTCCGTCTGTCTGTCTGTCTGTCTGTTACATCCGATTTTCTCCGAAAATATTTGACATAGGAAGTTGAAATTTGTCACAAATATAAGAATTAAGGCCTAATTAAAGCCGCGCAGTTCTGAAAGTTAAATTTTGACTTAAGGCGTTTGTTTTTGGGGGTGAAATCGGAAGTGAAAAAAAATTTTTTTTTCAAAGTTATTGAGTGGCAACTTTTCTTTATATTATTTGAAAAAAAATTGACAAAAATCACTGTCCCCCGACCCTATATCTGAGAGTACTAATCAAAAATCTCGAAAAAATTCTGGAATATTCTCCATAAGGTGTAGATTGAATGAAATTTATCACAAATGCATTACCTTTATATGACATATATTTAAAAAAAAAAAATTTTTCAAGATCATCGAGTGTACTTTGTGTGGAACAAAATTATTTTCAATAATTCATAATGATTCATTTCATTGCATATAACATAAATTAGCCGCAGTATATTTTTTAGTTCATCGTTTTGGTCACTTTTCCTCTGAATAGAGTAAACTTCAATAATGAAATGTATCGTATTAGGAATATAACTAGAGTTAATGGTTATGACAATAACTCAATAAACCAGTTAATAGAGATAAATTCAGGTTAAGTATTCAGAATTCCAACTTTTTTATACGTGAAGCAAATAAGACCTAGTATGTCTCCATATCATATAATCCGAAATATAACAGGGGACTCAATAAGGTATTTAATAAGGTAGGCCTCACCTTAGTCTATAAGTTATCAGACAATCTGAGGAATATCTTAGGAAATCCCAAAGACAAGATTCCTAATTGTGAAAAAAGTGGAATTTATGAAATTAGTTGTAATGATTGCGACAAAAGGTCAATTAAAACACGATTTAAAAAAACATTTAGCACATTTAAAAAACAGTAGAAAAGAAAAGTCTAGCATTGCCGAACATGCCCTTGAATACTGTAATATTAGATAATCTAAGATTAATTAAAAATATATCTGATAGGAAATTGTTGAACGCATACAAAAGTATGGATATTATAAAATGTAAAAGTAGTTTAAACAAAGACAGAAGGCCTATTCCTTATAGTCCCCTCTACTGGTTACTTGACCGGAACTGATGGCCTCGCCTATGCCATTAGTTCCGCCTGATTAATTCAGATGTTAGAGTAAGTATAAATAGTGTAGATTTGTAGTTTAGCTTGAGTCAATCATCGCACCTGAAAAAACTAACATGGTTAGCGAAATGAGCGTCGACTACAAAAATAAAGTGTTTGGTGTAGTGGTGATATATACTGAGTAGTATCATTGTGCCAAAGATTCCACATCCCCAACATAATCGGATGGGATGTCAAATTAAAGCTAAAAATGCCAAAAATCGCGGCTCCCAAACCCTATCTCTAAGAGTTCTAATAAAAAAAAATTCAAAAATATTCTAGAATATTCTCCAGAAGGTGTAAATTAAATGAAAGTTAGTATGAGTACATTACCTTTGATAATTTATCTGGTATCCAAAAACAAAGATCGGAAACAAATTTTGTTGAAAACTCATTTGGGGTGTGTTTTGTGAAGTCACTGATCGTTTTATACCTCCGTAACAAAATTTTTAATTTTAAAAGTAATCAACCTGCGGAACACTAATTTCGCAAGTCTGACTTACACCTGGCTTGGTTTTTTAAAATAAGACCACTCGCTCTGATTTTAATGTATTTCATATATATTTGCAGGACTTCATTCTGAACATGAACATATTTTTAACATAAAGTTAGAATTATAGAAAAATTTGCTTATGTTTATCTGAATTTTCAACAATACAACCAAACTCATAAAACTATGCTAGCAATTTCAATTTTACAATTTCCTTGAGTAGCAGATTTTTCAATGAGCTATGAGAGATATATTATCATGTCAAATGGTGTGATGGAAGTTTTGGCTTTTTCTAAATTATGTGTTACTGTCAAAAGACAACCGTGAAGGGTTCCACATGTTGGAGTACAAATTTTTGGAGATTACTGGAAATATTATATTTTTGGCAAATGGCAAGACTAGGTAGCTACAACTATGATCACGTAATAAGTATACTGACAGCAGTACCTTCAGCATTACAACAATATTTTCAAAAGTACGGTAATACTCTTGAGAATACAACCGTATTATTGGAAACATATCAACTACACAACATTTACTACCACCACACCAAACATTTTATTTTTGATCTCAACCTGCATCTCCCTAACCGTGTTAGCTTCATCAGAAACCATGGTTGTCTGTTAATCATCACTCGTGACGATACTAACATAGTTATTTTTTATTTCTAATGTCTTTTTTTTATGGCGATAGCTGCAGGAAAATCCCTCGCTGTAAGTTGTACTCGGTGGGAAACACAGTCCTGGGCAAATTATTTCAAAGGGATGATGTTCTCCATATAAAAGATTGCCTGAAAAGTATACAAGGAGTAACAAAACTGAACCTCATACTCTGAGAGGCATTAACCAGGCTACATCCATCAAACACATTCCCTGAAACAACTTGTCAAAGCGACTAGAGTCGCCAACCGTTCTTCGATGTTCCAAGATATCCAGGTTCATGGTGAGTTGTGGGTGTCCGATCAGCCGAACGGTTTTCTTTTGAATAGAATTCAATGTATATTCATGGCTTTGGTCACCTTTGTTAAGAAGAATCCATCATTTTTCTTGACAAATAGGGATGAATATGCTCCAGATATGGCAATCATGACTAGAGGTAGAAACAAATTACGAGCGGCCTACCATGCTACTTCTTTCTTTGAAAAAGGGCCATATTTTAAATGCATAAAGGCATATCGACTTCTCCCATTCGAGATCAGGGACATTGAGGGGACTGAGAGATTCAAAAGGGAAGCAAAAAGGTTTGCTCTATCAAAATGTTTCTATTCTTTTAATTTTGATCAATAATTTTAGTTATCAAGATTTTGTCCTCTTTACGGTGTCTTATATTTTGTTAACTATATGCATATATTCTACTTTTTTGTGACGTTGCTTTTTTACGTTATGTAATCTTGATGGCAATAAAGGAATGAATAAATAAATAAATAAAGTATACTTGGGAGCAGAGCCCCAAACATGGAAACAGCATTCCATTGTTGGTCAAATTTGAGTTTTGTACAGAACTAACAGTTGTGGAGTGTAACGCTTTCTAGTTTGAAATAGTACTCCCAGCTTTTGAGAAACTCTCTTTGCTATACATGCAATATGTTCATGCCAAGACATATTAGTTCCCAAGTTAACGCCCAGCAACTTGAGTAATGATGCTAGAGGAATGGAGTGTGCCGACATAACTATGTTGGGTCCAGCAACATAAACTTTAGAAAAAAACTGCCATCTGGATTTTTGTAGCGTTAAATTCTATTTGGTTACAGTCACCCCAAAATAGAATTTCTCCCAGCTCTTTGTTAAACTGAACGACTTCCTGCTGTCTGCATGAGTGGCCGATATTCGAGCGTTCAAAGTGAATGAAGAAATCGTGATCTGCAAAGTGGTAAATTGAATTTCTAGTCCTTTCCAGCAGATCGTTGATGTAAATGAGAAAGAGAGTAGGAGCCAGTATGAAGCCGTGGAGCACACGGGCGTCTATAGTGAAGGTATTAGAAATGCCAAAAAAGATCTAGCTTATTTGTTGAAGTTTGAGTAACCTTTCTTTCTTAACATGTGTTGTGCCTTTTCATGATTAATTAAAACGGACCTACCTATATTACTAAGTGAAAATTTTCTATTACAAATTCTGCCTAATGCAGATTAAACTTTCCATCAAACAACTTTTACAATACATGTTTTTTTCATTTCTTTACAATGTTTACTGAAAATGAAATCGAAAGAGATTGTAATTGTCAAGTATTTGGCATCATTAACATTACACAAGAATAATGAAATAAATATTAGATCTGCATCTGAAATATATAGGTCCCTCTGTAGATCTTTATTAGATAATATTCATGTAATATTATGTTAGATAACCAATAATGTTAGATCACTAGCTCCAGTAGACCAAAATCTACAACATCCACTGCATAACCACAACAATAACCTCTTGTGCTAAGAACTGAGATACAGCTAGTTTAAGACAGGCTAATTTAACTGATAAAAAAATTGACAGGGAAACCCAGGAATCTAGTATTTATAAAGACATTATGTCTTTGTGGAGAAAACCAAAACTCCAGATTTAACTATTCTATAAAAAAATAGATGACGATGATCAAAAAATAACAGAGTACTGAAATATTAAATAGTATGAAAAAGTGTTGCTGTGAAATTGGCAAAAAATTAAGTGAGAAAAATTGAAATACCAGAAAATAAGCAAATAAAAATGCCAACAATAAATCCTTCTTCACTTGATAACCATTTAGGAGATCTATAAATGTCATAATGTTAAGTTTCACAAAACCATGCATTTGTAACTTAAAAATTGAGCCCCAGAATTACCAGAATGTTTTTTACAACCAGTTCCTTAAAGTCAATAATAGTTAATTGCAATAAATTTTATTTAGTTAAATTACTTCAAATACTTACATTACTATTTTAAAATATTCTTTGGTATCCCTACTAAATGTCTTTATACCATCCATGAAAACCCTGTAAGTTTTCATGGTGGTTGGAAAATTTTTCTCCAGAATTTTATCATAGTTTTTGAGATATTCTACAAATCGATTTAAAATATAGAAACGTAATTTTTTGGCTTCTTTGGCTTTATACACTGATTTTTGATCTTGAGATATTTTTCTGTAGCTAAAACAAGAAAATCATTAAATTGTCCATACTTAAAAAACAAATTGTAGGTTATGTAAAACTTGCTGGAACACACCTCTATGAATTAAATTTGAAACTTTATTAATGCTCCGATATACTGCATCAAAAAATAGGAATAATAGAATAAATATATATTTTTTAAATTATACTTTTGCCTATTGTATATTAAAAAATTCCTAGTCTTAAAATATAAAAGTAGTAAAACTAACTACCAAAGTACTTTAAGAAGACAATTTTACAGGGACTTGTTTGTTAGAGAACTATTTATATTTATGAAATCTGCAGTGGAAGTAGATGAGACTATGCTTTGTTGGTTTGGTTTGGTTTATATAAATTCTTAAACTTGGTTCTATTTGTGAAAGTAAGAATAATAAAAGTAGATTTAAGAATAGGATATAGATTCAAATTCATGAAAGGTTAAGTTACATTGATTACTTAGATTGATCACAAGGCTTAAGCCTTGTGATCAATCTAAGTTGAACCTGTGTAAATGGCCTTACAAAACATGCCATTGGCGGTAATTTTATTGCTACAATTTAAACTACATGTGTTTAGAACAAACACAACATAAATATACAACACAAATAAATTTCAACATTACCTTGGGTATAATATTGGTGGAGTAATCCTATTTAAACTTAAACTTATTTTACATGTTCTCTTAAAGCTAGTGACAATGCCATTTTGATTTATTTACCGAAGAATACACTAGTTTTCACCCACCTACATATTTTTACGTAATTTAACTTGGTTATTATGGTTTTTTAGCTAAAAAAGCGTTGGAAAAACTACTCATTTATTATTTTCCGGGACAAATAAGTGTGGTTATGTTAACCATTTCTAAGTGCTGTCTAAAGCTATAATTAAAGGGAAAAATAACGTATGGCATAAAAAATCCTTTGATAGGGTAAATCCGACGGAAAACAGCATGAAACCTGCCAAAGAAAAATAAAAGAATATATATTAAAGTTGAGAGAAGATATATAAGATGAACGACCATCTGGGTAGCCAAACTGAACGATAGAGCTTAAAACAAAAACTTTTAGGAAGGGCTATAGAGGAAAAATTTTGCCCCGAAAGGATTTAATTTACGGGTCTCTTAAAAAAATCTTTCATAGCAGGACTTGAAGCATTCCCTCTTGAGAGAGAGAACAACTTGAAGCTCTCTCTCTCTCCATATACATATATATATATATATATATATATATATATATATATATATATATATATATATATATATATATATATATATATATATATATATATACAGTGACTCACAGCTTAAATGATGCAGTCGCTATAAGAAAAACTAACTGGTCGCAGTGCCTCTTTATTTATTTGGAAAAAAACAACTTATTGAAATTAAATTAGTAAAGAGTCTTCTAAAAAAGTATGAATTACTTTTTGTCTTAAATATGCCTTACTTAATTAACAATAAATAATTAATTAAATTATATGCGATTTTAACGTCACAGCTTAAATGATGCAAAATTTAATATACCAAAATTATTAGAGAAAACTTGAAAATTTGAAATAAGCCTGCTAATATTTGGTCAGGCCTCCCTCATTATCAATAACGGCTTGTAATCTTCTGGACATTGATTCAACTAACTTTCTAGTATACTCCGGAGAAATAGTGTTCCATGCTTCAGTCATTTTTACTTTTAATTCAGTTTTATTTGATATTGGGGCACTATTTACTTTATTTTTTAATGTCAGCCACAAATTTTCAATTACATTTAAGTCTGGTGACTGGGCTGGTGTTTTAATAACATTTGGACAGTTATAAAGCAACCAACTGCGGACTTGAAATGACGTGTGCTTTGGATCATTGTCGTGGTAGAACCGATAATTGTTTTCAATATCTAATTTTTGGGCACTAGCGACGAGATGCTGCCTTAGTATATCCAAGTCCACATACTGGTTCATATTCCCTTCGACGAAATGCATGTTACCTACTCCTGCAGATGACATACAGCCCCATAACATCACTCCACCTCCACCCTGCTTTACCGTAGCTTTCATATTTTTCAATTTTAATTCTTCGTTAGGCTTTCTCCACACTGATATTTTTCCATGGGACCCACATAAGTTTATTTTGGTCTCATCAGCAAATATTACTGAATTCCAAAAGTTCAAGTCTTCACTGATATGCTCTTTGGCAAATTTCAATCTCACGCGTCTATTTCTTTGGCTAATGAAAGGCTTATTTCTAGCAGTTCGACCATGTAAATTATTATTTCGCAAGCTCCGTCGAACTGTTTCAAGGTTACACCTTTTTCCAAACTGTCTTTCCACCTCGGCGCACAACTTTGACGCACTTTTTTTTTTGGATTATTTGATACCCTCTCTTAAAATTCATCTTTCTTCACGTTCATTGAAGATCTTATTTGGAGCCAACCTTGACTTATTCTCTACTCTATTTTCATTCCGGTAACGTTCAATGATGTGCTGAACAGTTGACGGACATTTATTTACCATTTTGGCTATGTCTCTTTGGCTGTATCCATTCCTGTAATGAGTAATAATTAAATTTCTCTCAGAAATTGTAGTTCGACGACCCATTCTTAAACAATTTCGTTTTATTGAATGAAAAAATGTCAAACTAAACAAAAAACAATTGCACTAAGAAATCAAAGCAACGCCTCTTTCGTAAATTTCAAAATGCGATAAGTTTTGACCCCTGTTGTTATTTTGCATCATTTAAGCTGTGACGTTAAAATTGCATATGATTTGATTAATTATTTATTGTTAATTAAGTAAGGCATATTTAAGACAAAAAGTAATTCATACTTTTTTAGAAGACTCTTTACTAATTTAATTTCAATAAGTTGTTTTTTCCAAATAAATAAAGAGGCACTGAGACCAGTTAGTCTTTTCTTATAGCGACTGCATCATTTACGCTGTGAGTCACTGTATATTATATATATATATATATATATATATATATATATATATATATATATATATATATATATATATATATATATATATTATATATATGCAGAAGTACTGCGACAGTTTGACCTTTAAATTTATTCGGCCGATAGAGTAAAATTTTCGTCCTATAATTCAACAAAAAACATGCGAATATTGTAATTTTCCTGGAAGTTTGTGTAAAATTTTTAAGATCCGCATAGGAAGATTGAAAATTATTAGTTGGTATTTTTCAAAATAAGATCTGTTAATATGATAAGATTATTTTCGTTACAAAAAATATAACATAATTTTTTGATTTTATTTTAGATCCTTCGAATATTTAAACCACTCAGTTGAATGAAAATATGTATTTTCTTCAGTAAAACATAATAGTTTATTTTTCATTCGTTTTTTTATTTAAGTAAAACCTCAATGTTTCACGAAGCTTTTTTCAAACATATTCTTATCTTTTATAAATTGAATAACTATCCCTATTTAATATCTGGAGAGAAGAACCTACCTGGAGTAGAAAAGGATTTAATTTAAATGAAGAGCTTGAGGAATACCTCGTTTCCGTTTAAACAGGCAAATATGAAAAATTTGTTAAGAAAAGGCATGAAAACTAAGCATGGACATACTGACTTACCACGTTAATATTTTAACAGTAAGGAAAGAGAAGGTAACGATGTTTCAAATAATTTCTAATTATATTTTAGGATTAAATAGTAACTTAAGTTTATTTAATACATTACTAGGTGGATACCTACCAACCTACAAAAAAGGTTTAATATATAAGTTCTAATTTAGTAATATTAAATTCATACTTATATAATTTATCAACATTTTATATAATAAATAATCGGTCAAGTGCAAGTTGAACTTGCACAAATAGTGTTCCGTACGTTGATTGTTTTTAAAATAAAAAATTTTGTTATGGTGGTATAAAATGATCAGTGACTTCACAAAAACACACCCCAAATGAGTTTTCAATAAAATTTGTTTCCAATCTTACTGAAAACTGGTGACCTTGAAATTTTGTTTTTTTTTATATACCAGATAGATTATTAAAGGTAATGATAATTTTCGTTCAATTTATACCCCGTGGAGAATATTCCAGGATTTTTTTCAAAATTTTTTGATCAGTACTTTTCGAGATAAGGTAGGGGACAGCGATTTTTCACGTTTTTTTAAAAGTAATACGAAGAAAAGTGTGCGCAAGTATTACATTATATATATATATATATATATTTATATATACTACTCGTGTTTTCACAAGCTTTCATTTGACACCACACTCGATGACCTAGTAAAAAATTTTTTTTTTCACTTCCGATTTCACACCCCCCAAAACTAACCCCTTAAGTCAAAATTTATGTTACGGTGATATAAAATGATCAGTGACTTCACAAAACACACCCCAAATAAGTTTTCAACAAAGTTTATTTCCAATCTTTACTGAAAATTGATGACCTTGAAATTTCTGTTTTTTTATATACCAGATAAATTATTACAGGTAATGCACTCGTGATAATTTTCGTTCAATCTACACCCCGTGGAGAATATTCCAGAATTTTTTCAAATTTTTTGATAAGTACTTTCCGAGATAAGGCGGGTGGACAGCGATTTTTCGCGATTTTTTAAAAATAATACAAAGAAAAGTGCGCGCAAGTATTACATTATATATATATTTTTTACTCGTGTTTTCACAAGCTTTCATTTGACACCATACTCGATTACCTAGTAAAAAATTTTTTTTTTCACTTTCGACTTCACCCCCCAAAACTAACCCCTTAAGTCAAAATTTAATTTTCAAAACTACATGGCTCTAATGAGGCTATCAATTCCTATATTACTACCAAATTTCAACTTTCTATGACAAATAGTTTCGGAGAAAATCGGGTGTGACAGACGGACAGACAGACACCGAAGTGATCTTATAAGTGTTCCATACGGAACACTAAAAAGATCATATAAAACATTAGTTTCTATTATTTCAATTACATGCTAGCACGCTCTAATATCTAAATCAGTTGCATGCATGATGATTTAATAAAATAATTTTAAACAATTTTAATATTCTCCAATGTATTCACTTTAACAACGTATCACAACGAGTTTGAACTTTCTTATCAGCTTGCTGACCTCTTTAAATTATTTATTTTGATCATAGTAAACATTTCATTTACCAACTTTGAAGAATTGACAGGATGGAATGTCGGTATAAGATCTGCCTTGCAACATAGAGATTGACGGTTCGTATCTCCTTGAAATTAAATAGAGCTTTTTTTTAATTTAAATAAAATACTTAAGGCCCCAAAATGGAGGGTTCATTACCCTCATAATTTTTTTTTGCCTTTATTTACATCATATGAAAACTACCCCTAAAAACCAACCCCCTTGCAAATAAGGCCTTTTTGACCATCACAACGACACCCCCTAAACAGTGCCTTTTTGAAATTCTTTTTACCTTCATCCAAATGATGTTTCTTTAGTCACCTTTTTTTACCTCTTCAAACACCTAATTACTCCTTCGGACAGGTAAGTACTTCTTCCAACAGGTAAATAACCACAGGTACGTCTATACAATCAATAAGGCCCTTCTGGTCAACAGCCCCTGGTGGATTGCATCATTGACGAATCAACGTCTTCGCCATTTCTCGGGCCCCAAGCTGACCTTCTTACTGCAAGAATTAGGCTCACGCCTAATCTTTGGATGCTGTTGATGGACAGGTTCATCCTCAGCACACTATCACTCCCCAATCGCAATACGAAAAATAAATTTTTCCAAAATTCCAGCGACATCTTCTTATGCGAATGCTAAAAATTTTATACAAATTTCCAGGAGATTGGCAATATTCACATATTTTCGCTGAATTATAGGACAAAAATTTTACTCTATCGGTTGAGTAAACTTCAAGGTCAGACTGTCGCAGCACCTCTGTAGTACAACTACTATATATATATGGATGTATGTATGTATATACATATATATATATATATATATATATATATATATATATATAATAAATATATATATATATATATATATATATATATATATATATATATATATATATACGAGTATATGTGTATTTAAAATATATTCTTGTAATTGAACTTTGCTAACTTCAAAAATTAATGTCCAGCGGGAGGATTTCAAAAGAAAGAAACTTTTTCATAAAACAGTACCCTCTCTTATATTAAAATTTTATTATCTTCTTAAGGTGATGACCGAGGAGGCAGGGAACAGATTTCCAATAAAAAAGGACACTCCTTTATACTAAAATTTTACCACTTTCTAAAATTGAGGGGGCAGATTTCCAAAAGAAAAAAGAATCCTCTCTTATAAAAGGATTTTACCACCAGTTAAAAACATTTTTTTAGAATAAAACGGACACCCTGAAGAAGCCAGGCCCAGGAGAAATATTCTCGCCTCCGCCGGTGCTAAATAATACTGATGCTATTAAAGTAAAGCTCAGCATAAACGTTATGCTGAAAAAGACTCTTGTTTATACGAGGATGGATTAAAAAGTTCTCGGCCTAGTCAAGAAAACAAAATAAAATACATACAAAAATATTGTTATTTTTCAACATAATCTTCACCTAGCTCTATGCACTTCTTCCACCTGCTTTCCAAAGCTTCCACACCTGTTGGAAAAAAAATATTCCTCAAGGTGCCAAATTAGGAGAATAAGCTGGGTGGGGCAGCAACTCGAAACCACAATCACGAATTTGAGCCATAGACTCAACAGACGTGTGAACGCGAGCGTTGTCCTGATGGAACAAAACTTTCTTTCTCAGTAATCCTGGGCGTTTCTCTTTAATTTCTTCACGTAAACGACGCAAAAGGGTGTAATATTAAGTCGAGCTTATTGTTTCGCCTTTCGGAATGTAGTCCACCATAATAATACCTTTAGCATCCCAAAAAACTGACACCATCACTTTTCCAGCCGACAGAATTGCCTTCGCTTTCTTTGGGGTCGGTTCACCAGATTTTTTCCACTGCTTGGATTGCTGTTTTGTCTCTGGAGTATAGTGGTGAACACAGGTTTCGTCCATTGTCACAAACCTGTTAAGAAAATCTTATGGATCAGCCTCAAATATCTCCAAATAGTAGCGAGAGCGTAGAGAAATCATGAGTCGAATTCGTTTTTGTTCAACTGAAAGCAAACTGGGGACCCACCTAGCGGAAACCTTAGAAAATCCGAGTTCGTTTGGCAATGATGTTTTGTGTTCGTTCATACGAGATGCCTATAGTGTCTGCGATCTCCCTGATAGTTAATCTATGGTCTTTCAATATGAGATCACACACTTTGCCGATATTTTCTTCAGTCGTAGAGGTTGTGAGCCGGCCGGAGCGCGGGTCATCTTCGATGCTCTCTCGACCACGTTTAAATTGTGCAACCCATTTCTTCACAGTGGTATATGACGGAGCAAATTCCCCTAGTGTTGTTTTCATATCATCGTGGATCTCCTTTGGTATTAATCTTTTTTTAAACACGTACTTGATGACCGCACGTTGTTAAATTTTTTTCCATTTTTCCAAAAACGCTGCACTGGGTCTCACTAAATTCGTTTTAACCTAAAAACCACAAATTCTACAGCAACAAAATTTTACACTGTGACAACCAAAGAAAGTATGAACTTATTGAGGGTACTATAATAAAAATATTATAATTATTTTTTGGTGAGGCCGCGAACTTTTCAATTCATCCTCGTATCAATTGAATACCGAGATTCTAACATTGTTAGTGATATTCGCTTTTGCAGCAGTCATATTATCCTCAATTATGTAAGGAGTTAACCAGAAACGTTTTTAACATATAAGTTCGAGTATTAAAAGAATTTTGTTATTCTTATATTCCTGTACTAGAATTTTTGGTGGCAGCGTACACGCAAATAATTTAAACTTAGGTTCCAGAAGATAATTGTGACAAGATTTAAAATGATGGTAGTTGCCCAAATCCTGGCCTAACAAGAGAGAAGATATGGGTGATTTCCAAGGGCCTAGCCTTTCCAGGGAACTTAGCATCTCTCTAAGTACCGATTTTTCTGTGAAGAGATTTTACTAATAATAAAATTTAGTTATAAAAGTTTTTTTTTTAAAAATCTCCCTTTTTTTTTTAAATCTTTCCATACCTTCCGGTCATCACTTTAAGAATATGGTATAGTTTTAGTATAAGAGAGGTCTTTTTCCATAAGAGAAGTTTTGTGGAAATCCCCGTCTCGGCGATCATCATTTTGAGAAGAAGAGAGAAGCTTATTTCTTTCAAAATATCATTTTGTCGATTTTTAAAAGGGCTATTTTAAGGGAGAGTTTTCTTTCCTAAAAAGTTCTATACCTGGTGATAACTTCCACCGTAAGAGAAAGTCCTTTGGAGAGTGACTCGTAAATTTATTCTGTTAAACTAACAGGGAGCAAATGCACAAACATAACGTTCCTGGAGAATCTCCCTTGCATGCGATTGCGATTTTAAAAACTCAATTCATACGTGAATAGTCAATTTACTTTTTTTAAGGGCGCTGTAAATCCTAGATTGGGTTGACATTTCTTGACGAAAAGGCGATATTAAGATTCTCAACAAAGCTGAAGCAAATCAATAAATGCACCAAAAACCAAAAGCAATAAGTATAGTTAAAGTATAAGCTTTCGAGCTATATGTATAGATGTCGCTATTATTACTATAAAATTAATGTAGAGTAAGGCCATGCCATACCATGTGTCGGCGGCTACCGACCGGTACAAATCTATTAGACGCCTGGGAATGGCGACGTCTTGACGTCATATCACACGAGCGTCTATTTTCCTTTTCGGAGGAGTGTCGAAAAGAAACGCAATAATATTTGTGTTCGTGTTTTAAAATGTCATAGCACACAAATTACTGGTAAGTTAATAAGCACGTGTGTTTGGGTTGGTATGTTAAATTTTTTAAAGTTTTTCTGAAAATATAGTTGCATGACAGTATAGTGATAATTCAAAAATATTTTATTACGATTTTATATTTTGTAAAAAAAAATTAGATGAATTTAGGAATCCATTTCGACATACAGCAATAGTTTATTAAATCTGACGTAACATTAGCAGTAAACACGTGCAGAAAAATATTTTTTGTTAATCCAGAAATATCAGTTTTTAGATTTTAGGGCACTTTAACTATATATGTGTATAATATAAATTTTTTTATATGTCTTTAACACCAGATGTAAAAAGTTTTTATGTTAAGTAACATAAATTAACGGATTTATACTAATTCCTGTGTTGATAATAGCACCTACATAAATGGAAATTCGATGCAAGGAGCAGCATGGTATGATATTTTAAACTATAAACTAGGCAAATGATATTCTTATTTGGTAGATGTAGTTTGCAGTTAGTAAAACTTATTATTTTTGAAATAAGATGATTTATTATTTTCTATTGCTTAAAATGAAACACGCTTAATTTCGAAGTAAGGTTTTTTTGTTTATGAAATAAGATATTTATTTGGTACAATCTGGTATCAATACGTTTTATGGAACATTATGGTTCTTGGGATTGAACCTGAGGTAACTTTGGAATGTTTGATCTAACATTGCACAAAGCATCTTCAGGGATGTAATTGCTTTGAAGTTATTACACTGAATGCCCACGGACAGGCATGAACCTAGTATTTCACTTGTGTTCACCTAACTCTGATCCAGTATAATTACACTGGCCAACCAAATTTCAATTTTTTTTTGTTACACGGATTCTATTGTCATATTTTAAAACCTAGTATAAAATGGAAACAATAAAATAAAAGTAGAATTTGTATAACACATCAGGTTTTATTTTATGAATATTTTTTTGAAAAAATGTATCAAATATTAATATTTTATAGTGATAGTATAGAAAATTTTTTTTTTTATGACTTTCTTGGATATTTATCTTCTGGAATATCCCTCTTCAGTGTCCAACAGTAATCTGCCAACATGTTTGGACTCCATTTGCCTTGGTATCTCTTCTCCATGGCTGAAATATCCTGATGGAAACGTTCATCATGCTTACCGCTTACTGCTCCCAGATTTTCGGAGAAAAAGTCGAAATGAGAATCCAAAAAATGAATTTTGAATGACGTTACATTCTAATGCTTTATAGGTCGTCAAAAGTTCACTGATCAAGTCTTTGTAGTTTTCAGCTTTATTGTTTCCAAGAAAATCTTTAACCACATTTTTGAAACATATCCAGGTGGGTTTTTCCGGTGAATTTAATTTTTGTTCAAAGATAGGGTCGTTAATTAATTCTCTAATTTGTGGTCCAACCAATATTCCCTCTTTAGTTTTAGCATCACTAATTTTAGAGAACTTTTTTTCAAATATAAATATCCTTCGCCAACTTTGTCCATCGCTTTGATAACATTTTTGATAAGACCTAGTTTTATGTATAGTGGTGGCAACAGTACATCTTCTGATTTCGCCAAAGGTGGAAACAAAACGTATTGGCCAATCTTTTTTAATATAATGATTTTTTCTATCTCTGCTGTCCCATTCACAAAGGAAGCAGCAATATTTTGTGTTGTAGCCCTAATAAAATAGCAATCACCTTCAAATCTCCACATATTTTCCAAGAATGCATATAGTATTTTATTTTCTCTAAAAGTAGCTTCATCTTATCATATGACTCTGTCATGTTACTGGCATGGGCTACTGGGACAGACGGAATTTTTTTCCATTATGCAAAAGAACAGCCTTTAGACTTACTTTTGAAGAATCTATAAATAGTCGCCAGTCTGTATTGGTATAGGTGGTGTTCCCTAATAAATTCATTACAGAATTAATGTCATTACAGTAGACAAGGTCACCTTCCTGAGAGAAATAACTTCTGAACTTATCATCACGATTACGGAACTAGCAAATTCTCGTTTCTAAATGAAGTAAATTCCATCCTTTCAATCTAGATGATAAAACTTCAGCTTGCTTTTTGAATAAACTCATGTCGTTTAAGTCACCTCGTGTTATTGTGTTATTAATAATGTGGTGTAAAAGAAGTGTTAGGTTCGTAAGTGTAATCTCGCATGTCCTCTTGAGTAGGAGGTAAGCTCAACGACACGTTGGATTCATCTGATTGTACACTTTGTGGAGGTGTTGGTACAGGTATCACTTCACTGTAGTGGCCGGTCTCCTTGCAGTTGGTAAGTTTGGATACTTGATTGCTTGTTTAGTTTTACTACTGAAGCCCTTAATTGTAGTCAAGCAAAAATAACAGTCTGATGTGTGATCTCTTGGTTCGGCCCATATCATTGGAATTGCGAAGTTCATGTGACGTGTTCCGTTAGCCCATCCAATCGGAAGAGTAACACAGGATGCACAACATAAATGGAGAACCCACAATTTATCTTGGTGGCGAACTGGAAATCCGAAATATTCAAAATAACACTTCTTGACCAGTTTGTAAAATTTCTCCGGTGACTAGTGAATATAAGTTCACCACACACGTAACAGAATTGATCACGATTATTTACACAAGTTCTCGGCATGTTATTGAACGTAGATTACTCAAATGAAAACAAAAAATAATTATTATTTCCAAGATGGCTTAAGTTCAAAACAATGTTCTCAACGATCTCCTCTGATAACGTAATTTAAGTGACTGTCACTATTACAAAAAACTAAGGGTGATGAACAAAAATTTTTGCGGGTTTTTAATTGGGGTAGGTAAGCATAAATCACATACTAGCTTACGTGTAACAAAAATCATGTTGTCCAGTGTTATTGGTTTAGACGTGTGTTGCAGAAAATAACATATTTATTGTGTGTATTCTTTTGTTACTAGAGACTGAAGCCAGAACTTTGGTTTCTTTTACAATGATTGTATCTCCAGTGCATTAGATGGTTCAGTTCGTTTCAGGTTCCTTAATTCTGGTGAATAAAGTTTTTACACCAGTGTCGTAGCCAGGTTCAAAGGATTACTGGCAGTTGCCGTTTTTAGTGTTCCGTACGGAACACTTATAAGATCACTTCGGTGCCTGTCTGTCTGTCTGTCTGTCTGTTTGTCTGTCTGTCTGTCTGTCACACCCGATTTTCTCCGAAAACTATTTGACATAGAAAGATGAAATTTGGTAATAATATAGGAAATGATGGCCTCATCAGAGCCATGTAGTTTTGAGAATTAGATTTTGACTTAAGAGGTTAGTTTTGGGGGGTGAAGTCGGAAGTGAAAAAAAAAATTTTTTACTAGGTCATCGAGTGTGGTGTCAAATGAAAGCTTTTGAAAACCCGAGTAAAAAATATATATATAATATTATACTTGCGCGCACTTTTCTTTGTATTATTTTTAAAAATTCGCGAAAGTACTTATCAAAAAATTTCGAAAAAATTCTGGAATATTCTCCACGGGATGTAGATTGAACGAAAATTATCACGAGTGCATTACCTTTAATAATTTATATGGTATATAAAAAAAAAACAAAAATTTCAAGGTCATCAGATTTCAGTAAAGATTGTTGAAAACTCATTTGGGGTGTATTTTGTGAAGTCACTGATCATTT